>JAVIAB010000126.1:41737146-41764646 GCA_032433765.1 Megaustenia siamemsis
CAGACGAGAGGAGACATGTGCTGCTGCTATATATCTGGAGGATGCATATAATAGGGTACCATTTGAATATCTCATGCATATGCTCCTCAAATTGGCGGTGCACCCCTTCCACATTTGATGGATCGCCGCGGCACTGTTTCAGAGGAAGGTGATACTCAGATATGGAAGTTGGTCTTCCGAGCTAACATCCATTTGTCCAGGGCTGCCACAAGGCTCACCATTGTCACCAGTTCTATTTAACGTGTACACAATAACAATCATGGAACAACAACTGCATGGGAGGGGAAGAACTATGACTTTCGCTGATGATATTCTGGTATATCACCAGTGAAAAGACAGACGGGGAATCGCCTCCACAATGCAAGACGAACTCGATCGCATTTCTTCCTGGCGTGGGGTTTCAGGTGCCTTGGTTAATCCTAATAAAGCATCCGTTTCATGGTTCTCCATTAACAATCATATCGTTAATACGACCCCACCGGTAGTACGAATGGGAGCTGATGAGGTGACCAGGGACAAGTTGATGACATACCTCGGAGTTACGTTTGATCGCAGCCTGTGTTTTCGGGACCACGTCGACCATGTGATAACAAAATCATGCAAAGGATTAGCCGCCTTGAAGGTCATGGCACCTGCCAACATCGAGCAGAGGCTACTTACTCTACTGTTCCAGGGATTAGTCCTCGCACTAATCGAGTATGCCCTGGCAATTCTTACTGTCAGTACAACTCAAGTTGATAAAAGTAAAAAGTAAAGTACCCCCGTCACGCCAAGTGGCGTATAGGGAAATATGGTGTTAGTGACCCTATATTTTACAGACCTTCAGCACATGATTTTTGGGGTAATGTGGTCGGTATTACGCCCGTGCTGCTTTACTTTTTCCCAGAAAAAATCCGGTACCCATTTAAGGCTGGGTGAACCCGGAGCCGTCGGTTGGGATCGAACCCTACCCCTTGTCCGTAGTAGTCCAGTTCACTAACCACTGAGCTATCGCGGCTCCCACTAATTTTTAGGGAATTAGTAAAACCCAGGTGTCCTCGCCAGGGTACGAACCCCGGCTGTTGCCGTGGTAAGCCAACCGCCTATCGATTGCGCTAACCGGACACCCGACTCAAGTTGATAGGCTGGAGAAAATACAAAATAAAGCCATGCACATTATCTTGTGATGTGCAAGGGACACTACCTGTGTAGCAATGAGGTATCTTCTTGACTTTCCAACCATGGATGATAGAATCAAGATCTGGAGAGCACAATCATACCTGAAGATTAGTACAGATAAAGAGCATCCATTGCACCACGTGCTCAACACAGGGAAAGGTGCCAGGCTAAAAAGAGGCAAAACATGGGTGGGCCGAGCAGAAGATGTCATCAAACAGGTATGTGGGCTTACCAATATCAGCGTTGGTGAGGAGTGAATACCGGTGTCTACGTCGTTCAAGGGGACTTTCTCGTGTATTGTCACACTCGACAAGAAAAGTAGGGAACAGAACCCGGTCGTGGTTAATGCTGAGGTCAACGGTCTCATCTGCGATAACACAGATGAGAAAGATGCAGTCATCTATACAGACGGATCTGTAAGACGACACCAAAGAAGTGCATGGGTATTTACAGCACGCTCGGCTGGCAGAATAGTCTACGAAGACAGTGGTGCATACGTCGTGACCACGAGTAGCATGACAATGGAGGTGATGGCAGTGACCAAGGCATTCAAATGGTTAGAGTCACAAGACTACACCCACGCATGTATACTGAGTGATTCGATGAGCATGATAAAAAAAAGTGGAGGCAGGCTCTGTACGCATGCAATGGGTATAGTCGTTGCAGAAATCCAAAATATGTAAGGTCACCTTTGTCTTTGTCCATGGACATGCGGGAGTACGGGGAAATGAAAGAGAGGACAGGTTGGCTAGCTGCGCTGTCGTTGAGGACGGCAACCAATGGATCGGACGGACATCATCAATGCCCTCCGAGAAGTGGGAAGAGCACATGACTTCGATAAACACAGATCCACGTCACTTCTTCGGATGATGGAAATGGGAGTTAAGATGGGCACAGCTAGAAATGAGAAACTTAGTGACCGTGTAAGAAGACTTATCAACCAACATAGAACTGGAGTCGTCAGTCGCTGGACACTGAGGGAATTGCTGATAAGGGGATCTGAGCACCTATGAACATGTTCGGAGTGCAATGATGATGACCCGCAAATAACTCAATAACATAATAACCTTCAGATCGACATTCAATTACACTAACCACAACGCCACTGCAGCTCAATTCTTGTTATGGTCTATGTTTCTTTCTCCAGTGTATTCTTCCTATTAATGACAATGAAGGCAAATTAATTATACTGTGCGACTAGATTAGACTCGGAACCAAACGTCAGATACGCTTGTATTGATTCGTTAGCGTTCTGCCGTACACTGTCTACTCTATTCACATTTTTTCGCAACAGACCGAACGAACTTCAAATATTCTTTGCAAAGATGTGAACAGAACAGAAGCTTAATCATTGAAATCTGGCCCCCAATTCGGCTGACAAATTATGGCATATTTATGATGTTGTTAGTGCCAATTCCCCATGAACACAAAGGACACAAATAAAAATAAACTCTCAATGTCAGATGATTTGTTGCTGTTGTCTTTCCATTGTCGTCAGGCAACAAGTTTAGATAGTTTAGTTTTGTCGACAGTTCATTGTATACCAGACAAGTCGATAAGTGCTCAGATATCCTTGCAAGTATGTGCGTCTATGTGTCGTAACTAATGGCACCGGTGTTGTGTTGGTTGACGAGTCTTCTTTGCATTTCTGCGTAGCGCTCAACATTCTTCTGTAAAACCACATTTCTACAACCTCCAATGATTTTCTTGTCTGTTGTCCTATTTTCCATGATTTACGTCCATATGTTAAGGCTTGCTCTATTTTACATTTAAGAACTCTTTTTATTGTTTCTATTGCCAAAAATAGATTGCACTGTATCTTCCTCATGTTTTGGAAAGCTGCTTTTGCCTGAGCCATTCTGCACCTCACCTTAGTTGTACATCTACCATCTGAGGTTAACATTGCTCTCAGATATTTATATTCATTTACCTGTTTTAATATTGTTCCACTTGACTTTATTGTGCATTGCGGTGGCATCTTTTTCTGTGTTACCATTGCTTCTGTCCTTTTGCTATTAGGCTGAGTCCTTTATTTTTGCTCTCCTTCACTATATCTCTAACATCTCTTGTAACTAATTTTCACTCTTAGCGGTTAATTCGGGTATAGGTCAATGTATTGGTGGCTGTGATGGTGACTAGATCGATAAACGGATGAATGCCTGGGAAATAATCAATATATTGATGGCTGTGATGGTGACTAGTTCGATAAAAGGATGAATGCCTGGGAATAGATCAATGTATTGATGGCTGTGATGGTGACTAGATCGATAAAAGGATGAATGCCTGGGAATAGATCAATGTATTGGTGGCTGCGATGGTGACTAGATCGATAAAAGGATGAATGCCTGGGAATAGATCAATGTATTGGTGGCTGTGATGGTGACTAGATCGATAAAATGATGAATGTCTGGGAATAGATCAATATATTGATGGCTGTGATGGTGACTAGATCGATAAAAGGATGAATGCCTGGGAATAGATCAATAAATTGATGGCTGCTATGGTGACTTGATCGATAAAAGAATGAATACCTGGGAATAGATCAATAAATTGATGGTTGCGATGGTGACTAGATCGATAAAAGAATGAAGGCCTGGGAATAGATCAATATATTGATGGCTGTGATGGTGACTAGATCGATAAAAGAATGAAGGCCTGGGAATAGATCAATATATTGATGGCTGTGATGGTGACTAGATCGATAAAAGAATGAAGGCCTGGGAATAGATCAATAAATTGATGGCTGCGATGGTGACTAGATCGATAAAAGGATGAATGCCTGGGAATAGATCAAAATATAAGTTGTTACTGTGGTAGATAGGTTGTTGTTGTTGTTGACGTAATGCCACGAGTTGATGCGGGCAGTTTGCCCTTTGACTCATTTGATGTGGCGGGGAGTAATGGCTTTCTTGACATTCCCGGCTCTTACTGGAGAGGTTGGAGTTCGTCTGTCCCAGGCTATGCTGGGAAACTACTATTCCAGCCCAGAGATACTGCAATACTGGGTCCTCTATATCAGTAACAGCCACCACTACAGGGAACACGGCGATCCTAGCTTCTGTTAGCCAGCCTGTTTTGACGCAGACTGTTTCCAGGGGAAACCACGAGGAGGTAGAACTGCTAGGTTTTGGTCGGCTGATGGTGCGCCCGACCCTGCTATTTCGACCGCAGGTCGCAGGCGCTTCTGAGGTAAAACAGATGTGTGTGTTTAAGAAAATATGAAAATTAAACTAGTTATATGTGGTTGAACAATTGTGGTTTAGGGAGTACACTGAAATATAAGTATTTATGGTTGTTGATATATAAATTAAGGGTCGTGTTTTGAAAATAGGTCGATATATGTGTACGGTATGGCGCTGAATAAGAGACAGACAGATCAATCAGAAACTGATAATCCATTACTGTATCGAACCAGAGCTCACCAATCATGACCGATTTCACAAACTGGATGATTTAAAGTTCACGTGACGTCAGTGGAATTTCGTGTTGATATTTTTGTTAATCCCAAACACAACATCACAAAGTCATGAGAAATACTTTTGAAATTACCATCATTTTTTTAATAATAGCATTTAAACTTTCTTGTTTTGTTTACTTTCAAGCCGTGTTCTCTTCGTGCAATATAATTTTAGACGGAATTTAAGGCTTAGTCCTTGTCTGTCAAAATATGTTCTCTCATTAGCACAGTTTCCAAAATTGTCTATTCCCAAAGAAAGATTCATCTACAGACGGAACGTAATAGTTGAGTGGTCATCTCAAAGAACGTTGTTGATATTTTATCAATCAGTTGATAGATGTTTTGAGCCTGGCGATGTCGGTTGAATGATGACGCCTTTTATTACAAGTGCTGTTGATGTAGATTGTCACGACACACTGCTAGAGGTTAAACATGTTGAATCGATAATCCTTGTAAGTGGATGCGGGAAGCTGTGACAATGTGTGTAATGTCTTCCCTTTATCACACAAAACGTGTAGGTGGCTAGTGCTCTCGTCCTCGGTGGCTAGTGCTCTCGTTCTCAGTGGCTGGTGCTCTCGTCCTCGATGGCTAGTGCTCTCGTCCTCGATGGCTAGTGCTCTCGTTCTCGGTGGCTGGTGCTCTCGTCCTTGATGGCTAGTGCTCTCGTTCTCGGTGGCTGGTGCTCTCGTCCTTGATGGCTAGTGCTCTCGTTCTCGGTGGCTGGTGCTCTCGTCCTCGATGGCTAGTGCTCTCGTTCTCGGTGGCTGGTGCTCTCGTCCTCGATGGTTAGTGCTCTCGTTCTCGGTGGCTGGTGATCTCGTCCTCGATGGCTAGTGCTCTCGTTCTCAGTGGCTGGTGCTCTCGTCCTCGATGGCTAGTGCTCTCGTCCTCGATGGCTAGTGCTCTCGTTCTCGGTGGCTGGTGCTCTCGTCCTAGATTATGATTTGAGAACGAACGAAAGAAGACTGCCGTGCCACAAACTTCATCGGGCATGGAGTGGCAAGAGAAAACAAGAAGACCAATAGTAACTTAATGAAGAAGGCTCAACTACAGAGTTAATCACAAACCAAGACCCGACTTGAGTCTCCTCGCATGGACAGTTATGTTTTCTGCCCTGTGTGTTGTCTTCTGCCCAAGACGTGCTGACTATCTGGCATCGTTTTATGAAATTATTTTTTTTTAAATATGATTTGTTGTTCTACCTACCACACAGTCCAAAAGTATGAGTAGCGTGGTGATTAGCGTCCTAACGTGATGGTAAAGTGTGTGGGTTAGATCGCTATTTAACGCTCTTCAGTACACAGCTGGAAAAAGTTGTACCTGACTCGATGAGTTGGCGAATGTGAACAAGAAAGAGCAATGCCGTCCCTTCCAGGAAACCTCTAAATGTGGTGACCTTGTGCAGCGAACACGAGTGATGACTCGTGGGGACAGACAGGGGAAGTAACTAAAGTCGGTAAAGTCGGCATCGGTGTATCAAAGAAGAGACAAATATACTTCCGCTTTCCTGTTTAAGATAATACTAAACAAACCAATCTTTTGTTTATAATATGTCTTCAGGCTGTAAACAGACAAACAAAAAGAGATTAAAACATAATACAAATTTCAAATTTCTGTAAGAAATATATTTATACTCATTGTCACGTCTTTCATGTAGACATTTACCGTTCATAGAAATCTTTGCTATTTTCATTCATTGAGTGCCGTCTCCGCATCGAAGGTTGGCTACCATGGAGCGACATTCCGCTCTGTCTCTTGCTTTGATGGTGCAGGTTGTCATACTTGTCCATCTTTTGATATCACTCGTCCAAGCTAGTCTTGGTCTGCCTCTTCCCCTTGTCATATTTATATTATGTTTTACTTCACTATTCAAGACATAAATAATCGAAACTTCGTATTCTTTAGTCCTGTCTTATCCAGCAAATTTTAAACGTCGTATTATTTGTAATTATTGAAATCAATACTTCACTTACCTACTACATTAATACGTCACAGATAGATCGTTTTATCTCTAAAGAAAGTCTGATGCAATCAGGATTGAGTAATGAGAATCATTTTGTTACCAGACACCGTTCTGAAAATAAATGTAAAAGAGAAAACTCTCCAGCATTGCAAAAATCAAACCAGATATCCAAACATCGAATTCATGTGTAATTGTATTTCAATTAGCGATATCGATTTATTAAAGGTTTCTTGTTTCAGTTTCATTGTTGATAAACTTTTTAAGGAGATTAGAAAATAATAGCTCTCATTTCTACATTTCTCTTATTCTCTGGGGTTTGTAGGATAAGGGGGCATGGAAGAGTGGGCGTGTTCTGTTATGGTTGGAGAATAAGGGCAGCAAACCACACTACAGTTAGCATGTGATGTGCATGTGATTCATTTCACAGTAAATTTTTTAAATACGTGTTTGGCTATTTCCTGTAAGAAACAATCTTCTCTTAATCTCATGTCTCCAGTGACCTCTACAGCAATCTCCACAGTGACTCCTGTAGTGACTCCTGTAGTGACTACTAACACAGTGACTCCTGTAGTGACTACTAACACAGTGACTCCTGTAGTGACTACTAACACAGTGACTCCTGTAGTGACTACTAACACAGTGACTCCTGTAGTGACTACTAACACAGTGACTCCTGTAGTGACTACTAACACAGTGACTCCTGTAGTGACTCCTGTAGTGACTACTAACACAGTGACTCCTGTAGTGACTACTAACACAGTGACTCCTGTAGTGACTACTAACACAGTGACTCCTGTAGTGACTACTAACACAGTGACTCCTGTAGTGACTACTAACACAGTGACTCCTGTAGTGACTACTAACACAGTGACTCCTGTAGTGACTACTAAAACAGTGACTCCCACAGTGAATATAACATAGTGACCCCCACAGTGAATACCAACACTGTGACTTCCACAGTAAATATTAACACAGTGACTCCCACATTGAATACTAACACAGTGACTCCCACAGTGAATACTAGCACAGTGACTCCCACAGTCAATACTAACACAGTGACTCCCACAGTGAATACCAACACAGTGACTCCCACAGTGAATATTAACACAGTGACTCCCACAATGAATACTGACACAGTGACTCCCACAGTGAATACTAACACATCCGTTTTGATAATGTTTCGATATTCCAATTGTTTACGATGAATGATGATATCGTATGACAGGTAACAGTTGGCTGTGTTAATTGTTTGTTCAGTTTCGCCTTATGTATTTTAGCGTGTGCTGAGACTGCTACGATGGGGACTACAGTTGCCTTTCTTTGTTTGGGAGATTAGACATTAATTCGGATGATTCCGCTGGCACGGGCGGTTGAGCAATTATGCATTTTAATTCGTTTGCAGTGATACCGGGGCCTTCCATAACCAAATAACCAAATACTAACACAGTTACTCCCACAGTCACTACTAACACAGTGACTCCCACAGTCACTACTAACACAGTGACTCCCACAGTCACTACTAACACAGTGACTCCCACAGTCACTACTAACACAGTGATTCCCGCATTGACTAACACAGTGAGCTCCACAGTGACTACTAACACAGTGACTCCCACAGTCACTACTAACACAGTGACTCCCACAGTCACTACTAACACAGTGATTCCCACATTGACTAACACAGTGAGCTCCACAGTGACTACTAACACAGTGACTCCCACAGTCACTACTAACACAGTGACTCCCACAGTCACTACTAACACAGTGACTCCCACAGTCACTACTAACACAGTGACTCCCACAGTCACTACTAACACAGTGATTCCCACATTGACTAACACAGTGAGCTCCACAGTGACTACTAACACAGTGACTCCCACAGTCACTACTAACACAGTGATTCCCACATTGACTAACACAGTGACCTCCACAGTAACTACTAACACAGTGACTCCCACAGTCACTACTAACACAGTGACTCCCACAGTCACTACTAACACAGTGACTCCCACAGTCACTACTAACACAGTGACTCCCACAGTCACTACTAACACAGTGACTCCCACAGTCACTACTAACACAGTGACTCCCACAGTCACTACTAACACAGTGATTCCCACATTGACTAACACAGTGAGCTCCACAGTGACTACTAACACAGTGACTCCCACAGTAACTACTAACACAGTGACTCCCACAGTAACTACTAACACAGTGATTCCCACATTGACTAACACAGTGACTCCCACAGTAACTACTAACACAGTGATTCCCATATTGACTAACACAGTGACCTCCACAGTAACTACTAACACAGTGACTCCCACAGTCACTACTAACACAGTGACTCCCACAGTCACTATTGACTAACACAGTGAGCTCCACAGTGACTAACACAGTTACTCCTATAGTGACCTCCACAGTCACTACTAACACAGTTACTCCTATAGTGACCTCCACAGTCACTACTAACACAGTGACCTCCACAGTCACTACTAACACAGTGACTCCCACAGTCACTACTAACACAGTGAGCTCCACAGTTCGTTTGTTCGTTCGCTTTCGTCAGCTTTGACCTCTGACGAAGTCCTACCCACTCAATTTTGTGGGACTGAATTTTGCGTGTGAAGTCTGTTTTATCCCATTACAGGATGCCCCTCGCCATGCAGGCAGATTTACTCCGACTTCAGAGGTACTAATTTTTAGGGAATTAGTAAAACCCAGGTGTCCTCGCCAGGGTACGAACCCCGGCTGTTGCCGTGGTAAGCCAACCGCCTATCGATTGCGCTAACCGGACACCCAGCTCCACAGTGACTAACACAGTTACTTCTATAGTGACCTCCACAGTAACTACTAACACAGTGAGCTCCACAGTGACTAACACAGTTACTCCTATAGTGACCTCCACAGTCACTACTAACACAATGATTCCCACATTGACTAACACAGTGAGCTCCACAGTGACTAACACAGTTACTCCTATAGTGACCTCCACAGTAACTACTAACACAGTTACTCCTATAGTGACCTCCACAGTAACTACTAGCACAGTTACTCCTATAGTGACCTCCACAGTAACTACTAACAGTGATTCCCACATTGACTAACACAGTGACCTCCACAGTAATTACTAACACAGTTACTCCTATAGTGACCTCCACAGTAACTACTAACACAGTTACTCCTATAGTGACCTCCACAGTAACTACTAACACAGTTACTCCTATAGTGACCTCCACAGTAACTACTAGCACAGTTACTCCTATAGTGACCTCCACAGTAATTACTAACACAGTTACTCCTATAGTGACCTCCACAGTAACTACTAACAGTGATTCCCACATTGACTAACACAGTGAGCTCCACAGTGACTAACACAGTTACTCCTATAGTGACCTCCACAGTAACTACTAACAGTGATTCCCACATTGACTAACACAGTGAGCTCCACAGTGACTAACACAGTTACTCCTATAGTGACCTCCACAGTAACTACTAACACAGTTACTCCTATAGTGACCTCCACAGTAACTACTAACACAGTTACTCCTATAGTGACCTCCACAGTAACTACTAACACAGTTACTCCTATAGTGACCTCCACAGTAACTACTAACACAGTTACTCCTATAGTGACCTCCACAGTAACTACTAACACAGTTACTCCTATAGTGACCTCCACAGTAACTACTAACACAGTTACTCCTATAGTGACCTCCACAGTAACTACTAACACAGTTACTCCTATAGTGACCTCCACAGTAACTACTAACACAGTTACTCCTATAGTGACCTCCACAGTAACTACTAACACAGTTACTCCTATAGTGACCTCCACAGTGACTAACACAGTTACTCCTATAGTGACCTCCACAGTAACTATTAACAGTGATTCCCACATTGACTAACACAGTGACCTCCACAGTAACTACTAGCACAGTTACTCCTATAGTGACCTCCACAGTAACTACTAACACAGTGACTCTCACAGTTACTTCTTGTTATTAAAATATGCCCATACTCTAAAGCAGGGGTGGCCAAATGGCGGCCCGCGGGCCGGATCCGGCCCGCCAGCCTAGTTTTCTTGGCCCGCGAAGCTCCACGGACTTACTTCATTTTTTACCCCTAATAGCGGATATCTCCTGGTTTTAATCCATGTCGGAGTTAACTCTTCTATCGTTCAAGAATACACAATTTGAAAATCTCTGTCAATGTCTCGCAACAGCTAGATTGGCAACATAATTTCAAATAAAAACACACACACACACACACACACACACACACACACACACACACACACACACACACACACACACACACACACACACACACACACACACACACACACACACACACTGCACAACTAATGGTGCCGACAATATTCAAAGTCTTTGCTTCGAGTTGGTACCGCAAAGTTGCTTTATTGTCAGTGCGGTGATAGCGTCAGATCTTTGGCTCAACATTTGTCGTCTGGACTTGTGGTGGCTCTTTCATTTCGCGGTAAGGGTTACTGAGGTTGGGAGGGACAGGGGTGAGGGGACTTCGTAGCTCTAATTCTGTCTTTGAAGTTACATTCAAAATGTTTCACTGTTCGCCTTCATTCCCTTTGATCCCATCGTCTTGTCTTGTCCATAAAATGACTGCAACGTGTTTATTTGGTCACAATCTTTTGATTTCATTGTCAAACACAAGTCTGTGTATAACTGTCAAATCTGGACTTATTTTCGATAGTGGACCAACATTCTGTGACTTTTAACTTTGATGATGTGAGATTTTGTATTAAATCATGTTAAAACGTAGAAAAGTTGATTGTGAAAATCGCATATTTAAACCTGAATGGGAATTAGATTATTTGTTCATCTTCAATAAGGATAGTAAACCTCAGTGCTTAATTTGCGTTCAAGTGTTAGCCGTTTTGAAGGAATATAATTTAAAACGGCACTATGCCACACATCATCAAAACATGTATGAGAAACATAGCATTGAAGCTAGGAAGCTTTTGGTTGAACAGCTGAAGACAAAGTTGAATCAACAGCAAAGTATGTATACAAAGGGCAATAAAATTAAAGAGTCATCGATCATTGCATCATATACAGTTACCTATGAGCTTGCAAAATCTAAAAAACCCTTTACTGACGGAAATTTTGTGAAGAAATGTGCGATTCAAATGGCAAAGGCATTCGGTCAAGAAAAAATAGCCAAAGAATTTGAATCTGTGCCTCTTTCAAAACAAACTGTAGCCAGAAGAACAGAAGACATCAGTCTGCAACTGTCTCAAAGTTTAAAATCTTGTATTGAAAACTGCTCATATTTTTCGCTCGCGATTGATGAAAGTACTGACATCACTGACACTTGCCAGCTTCTTATTTTTGTTAAAGTTATCCAGGAGGATTTTACTGTTATTGAAGAATTGTTGAAAGTTTGCTCTTTGCATGACACTTGTAGAGGGACAGACATATTTTCTGCAGTTCATAGTGCCGTAGATGAAGTAGGTGGTTTAGGAAAGTTGTCTGCAGTGTGTACTGATGGTTGCAAAGCTTTTATTGGTTCAAATACTGGTTTTGTTGGACTTCTAAAGCAAAACAAAATTAACGTACCTACATTGCATTGCATAATTCATCAAGAGGCCCTTTGTGCAAAGTCCATAAATCTAAAAGACACCATGGCTACTGTTGTGAAAATAACAAATTTGATAAGAGGAGGACACCAGTCTTTAAATCACAGGAAGTTTTTATCATTTTTAGAGGAAGTAGATTCTAGCTACGGTGATCTCCTGCTTTATACAGAAGTAAGATGGCTTAGTCGAGGGAAATGTTTAATAATATTTTTTGAACTGAAGAATGACATTTATGACTTCCTGCGAGAGAACTTACCATGCTCCATTGATCTTCAACATGCACTCAAAGACATTAATTTCCTTCATAATCTGGCATATCTCACAGACATCACACAACATTTGAACATATTGAATTTGCAGCTACAAGGGGAAAAGCAAACCATTTTTCAATTGATGGGATATGTTGATGGTTTTAAAAAGAAGCTGAATCTATTTAGACTTTCTTTGCAAAAAAATGATCTGTTCCATTTTTCAAGTTGTAAGCAGTTGTTGTCAGAGATAGAAAGTGCAAACTTCAGTAAGTACGCAGCTGACATTGAACATTTGATTTGTGAATTTGATCGACGATTTCAAGATTTTGAAATGTTTCGTCCGCAAACGGAACTTTTTAATAACCCAATTAAGTGCACAGTGGAGTGCCAGCCATCAGATCTTCAACTAGAGTTGTGTGACCTTCAGTGTGACCCCTTCCTCAGTACTGTAAAGGCATTAGGAGCTGACTTCTGGAAATTGCTACCAAATGAACGTTACCCGTGTCTGAGAAAATGGACACTAAAGATGTGCTCTATATTCGGCAGCACATATCTCTGCGAGACAACATTCTCTTCCAGGAAGTTAATTAAATCTAAGACCAGGAACAGAATGACCGATTCGACATTGTCCCATACTCTCCGAATCGCCACGTCAAAAATGGAAGTGGACTTCAAATCTCTGGTGGAAAGCTGTGACAAGTCACAATCGTCGCACTGAGACATTAAAGGTAATTTTAAAATGAATAATTAATGGATTTGTTACAAATCAAATATGTAGTCAAAGTGCAAGCATTATTTATATATTACTATATCGCATAGGTCCCTACTGTCATTTTTGACGATATTCTTAAGTGTGGCCCGCGGGTCTTGGCCTTGGCTTTAATCCGGCCCTCGGGCAACCTCAAGTTGGCCACCACTGCTCTAAAGTCTTCAGTGACTCACACTTATTCACGACATTTCACTACTCTCACCTTTATTGACTCCAACTTGGTTTTTAAAAAAAATGTCCACACTCTCACGATTTAAGTGACTCCAACTTATTAAAACATTTCCCTGTGCTCGCGACTCCGGTGACTCCCACTTATTTAAGACATTTCAAGTCTCTCCTTTAATGACTCCAACTTATTAAAAATTTTACTACACTCACGTATCCAGTGACTCTCACTTATTATAACAGTTTAGGGTAATTTCCTAGTTTGATCAGATATATTATTTCAGTTTGGAAGAGTGATGTCCCCTAAAATATGTCTGCCAAAATACAGTGGTTCTACGCATTCTTGGCGTTGGGGTCATTACGCTGGCATGTAATCATTTCGGAGTATCTGTTGATTGGGCGTTGGGTCCAGGGGTTAGGTTTAGCTTTAGTGTTAAATTAAAAACTTAAATATTTATAAATATATTATAACGCGTGACAAAAACGACAAAACGACGCCACTCGGCCTAATTATGATCTTCTGATCGATGACCCCAACGCCAAGAATGCGTAGAACCACTGTATTTTGGCAGACATATTTTAGGGGACATCACTCTTCCAAACTGAAATAATATATCTGATCAAACTAGGAAATTACCCAGTTTAGTACTCTCACGTATCCAGTGACTCTCACTTATTATAACAGTATGGTACTCTCACGTATCCAGTGACTCTCACTTATTATAACAGTTTGGTACTCTCACGTCTTCAGTGACTCTCACTTATTATAACAGTTTGGTACTCTCACGTCTTCAGTGACGCTCACTTATTATAACAGTTTGGTACTCTCACGGGTCCGGTGACTCTCACGACTCTGGTGACTCTCATGTCTCCAGTGATTTCAACCTTTAACAATGTTCTCCCACACTCAGCTGAATCTCAACACTCAACTTCTTAGAAGCTTCTAGACGAAAAGAGACAAAAAGAGAAATATATTGATTGTAAGAGAGAGAGAGAGAGAGAGAGAGAGAGAGAGAGAGAGAGAGAGAGAGAGAGAGAGAGAGAGAGAGAGGTGGATATTTCCAAAAGAAAAAAAAATATTTTTCTGAGAGAGGAAGAGAAAGAGAGATAGAAACAGAGAGAGAGAGATTGAAACAATTACAGTGGTAGACAGTTAAAGGCGGAAAAAGACTAAAAATAGAGGCTGCAATACGGGAGACTAGCGATACAGAGACACAGAGTGGGACAGAAAGACACAGTGTGTAAATATCAGAAAATGGCTCAGCACTCACTCTTCTATTTCGTCCATTGACTATATCCAGCCTTTTCCTGTGTCGTTCGTGATTCCCAATTGCCAAACGTTATTGATTTCGTTGCAATCAAATGTCGTGAACTAATCCAATAGACTTTTTATTACATAACAAAAGTTCATCCTGCTTTGCCAATAAGTAACATTCCTGCTATAAATAAGTTACATTTTAATCTACATCAGCGTATTGCTTAATGATTCAACCAATCAAGTGATAGCAAATATTTGTATTTTACTACTCTTGTTTTGGACTCCGAGTATGTGGTTATGTTATGGGTCAATTCTTATATTTGATAACCGATTTAGTTAAGAAATTATTGTCTTCTTATAAATTATTATCAATCAATCAATCAATCAATCAATCAATCAATCAATCAATCAATCAATCAATCTATCTATCTATCTATCTATCTATCTATCTATCTATCTATCTATCTATCTATCTATCTATCTATCTATCTATCTATCTATCTATCTATCTATCTATCTATTTATCTGCCTGCCTGCCTGCCTGTCTGTCTGTCTGTTTGTCTGTCCCGTCTGTTTGTCTGTCTGTCAATCATCTTATCCACATGTCTTTTTGTTTATCTGTCTGTTTAAGTATCAATCTACTTGTCTGTCTCTCTGCCTGCGATCTATCTGCCTATCTTTTTGTCTCTGTGTATTTTTCTTTTTAAGAGGCCAACACACACAAAAAAGAAAGCTGTTAATAAACATAAGATATTAACAATCGAAAATATGGCTCATCATGAGAAAAGGAAAGATGAAATACTGATTACAACTAGTACTAAACAGTATGGGGATAAGGAGAGATCTCGGAGGACAAAGAGAGAAGATACTAGATAGCGAGATGTCGTGACACCGTAAGCAATTAATAACAGAATTGATTTGATGCACTATTAGCAGATAAATGTGAAAGTATATGATCGTCAACAACAACCGGTATGACACATGATGATGATATCTTTCTCTGTTAATTTCCTTCTAGCGCTGAAAACAGCAAACATTTATCGCTAACTCACTTATCTGCTGTTTACGTGGATCTATTTGAAGTATGTAAACAATATCCTAGAATTCGATTCTTCATTTAACGTAGTCTCTTTCTACAGTTGCTAATTGTTGTCTGAATAAAAATGTAAACAAACAAACAAACAATTCTGATAAAACTGAGTTACTTTGATGACGCATAAATCGTGTACAGAGTGGAGAGTCTGTGGCTTGGTGGACAGCGCAACGGTTTGGCGATGAAGATGGTCTTCGTTAAACCGCAGCCTGATTGTTACTCAAGTCAATATAAATAAAATGTATACTTTGTCCACGGATTTCATCATTATGTGCTATAACGATTGGCGACCTTTCACTACTCGGTGTCCACATTAAGTAAAGTAAAAGTAAAGAGCCCCGTCAAGCCAAGTGCCGTGTATGAAATATAGTGTTAGTTTCCATAATTTTTACAGACCTTCGGAACATGATTTTTGAGGCAATGTGGTCGGTATTACGCCCGTGCCGATTTACTTTACCAGAAACAATCCTGTACCCATTGGAGGATCCAGTGCAATTAGGACAAATGGCTATAGAGTAGTTAGCGATCACAGAAATGTGGTTTTATAGAGGAGTGTTGAGAATACTGTTGGCAACTAGAGAAGAATAACGATAATATTCTAGAAGAAGCCAAAGCTAAAAAATAAAATTGGAATATTTACATTAAAATGTGGAGAAAAGGAATATTCCTATTTTGGTCACATTATTGTGAGTCTTGGTGATTGGTGCTCTCGCTCTCGGTGGATGATGCTCTCGTCCTCTAAGGTTGGTGCTCTCGTCCTCGGTGGCTGGTGCTCTCATTCTCGGTGAGTAGTGCTCTCGTCCTCGGTGGCTGGTGCTCTCGTCCTCGGTGAATGGTGCTCTCGTCTTCGGTGGCTGGTGCTCTCATTCTCGGTTAGTGGTGCTCTCGTCCTCGGTGGCTGGTGCTCTCGTCCTCGGTGTGGGTGCTCTCATTCTCGGTGTGGGTGCTCTCATTCTCGGTGAGTGGTGCTCTCGTCCTCAATGGTTGGTATTCTCGCCCTCGGTGGCTAGTGCTGTCGTCCTCGATGGCTGGTACTCTCGCCAGCGTGACTGGTGCTCTTTACCTCGGTGGCTAGTTCTCTCTCGTCTCTGATGAAAAAGATTCTGGTTAATTCTCAGAACTGACAAGTTTGTTGTGTTGTGTGTGTGTGCGTGTGTGTGTGTGTGTGAACGGAGAAGGTATCGAGGTTCAATTATGATCTAAAAAAGGACACGTGCTTATTTTTATCTTTAATAAGAGCGGTTTGGCGTGATACCGACCACATCACCCAAAAGTGTGCCGTTGATCATGGAGATAGAGGGCTACTAACACTATAATCCTACATGCATAATGAGGCATATGTGGGGGTGGGGGGGTGTGGAGGCCGTTATATTTTATGTGCAGGAAACTACTTGAAATGCCAACAGGAAAAACCAATGGAGAAAGAGATAAAGGGAAAACACAGAGAAGAGGTATAGCATTATGGAAATGTACCAGTCAAATACCCGTGGATAAAGAAATACAGCAAAGACGATGGCGCGATATAGGACACACACTGCGGAAACCAACTGAGAGTATTACGCAACATGCCCTTTTTTGGAATTCCCAGGGAAAAAGACAAAGAGGAAGACCAAGGAATTCTTGGAGAAGACAGATAGAAGCAGAGATGAAGATGATGGGGAAGACATTGAATGATCTTAAAAGAATAGCAAAAACCAGAACGACTTGGAAAGTGTTTGTTGAAGACCTATGCTCCACTGGGGGCAAAAAAGGTAGAAGAAGAAAGAAGAATTTAGGAGAATGGCTTGAAGCTAAGTCAACAGCTGAATTGATAAACACATTCCTCTTCCTCCTCCTTTCAGCTCCCTGTAAAGCATAAACCTTCAACAAACAGTTTTTCAAGCCGACCTGTCTTGTCATTCTTTTAAGACCGTTCTATGTCTTCTCCATCCTTTTCATCTCTGGTTTCATCTACTACTTTGGTCTTCCTCTTTGTTTCTTCCCCTGGGGATTCCAAAAACGACCTGACATGTAATACTCTTAGTTGTGTTCCGCAGTGTGTGTACTACACACTATAATCGCTATCGTCTTTGTTGTATCTCTTTGTCCATTCATATTTGACTAGTACTTTTCTAAAGTTGCGTGTTAGTGATTTAGTCCTGCCATTTCATTCCTTTTATTTTCCGCATACATCCATTAATGAAGACCTTTATTTTCGTGATTATCATTTGTACTGTTCTCCGTGTTTCACATTCATTTAATAGCACTAATAAAGAAATCTAGAGACAAAATTGTGAAGAATCATTGTCACCAACGCCAGCAGACAACGTACTTGATGATGATGCTGATAATGATAATGATAATGATGATGATGATGATGATTGTTGTTATCTCACAGAACGCACTGAAGTCAGTCAGTTCAACATTGACAACATTCAGAAGACATTTAATCCAACACAATGATGACGTCAACAGCTATAATCTCATCAGATTCATGCTGGCAATGATTCTCTCCCCATTAGCAGCGCCTATAATAAACACAACCCCAACCTTTTCCTCATCAATTCCCCTTCATCCCGCATCTCAATCACAAATAGATTATGCATGTAAAACGTCTTCCCGGGGAAGCATGTATGTATAAGTAATGAACCTCGTATGTTACACTTGTGATTCCGCATATTTTGAGCCCTATTTAATGGGCTTGACAGACCGCTTAAGAAGATTCAAATAATGTCTTAATATAGGCCCCAGTGCTGGACAAGCTTTATTATACACGCTGTTGGCTGTCTTCGTGGATTTAATAATGTTATGTAGGGTAGAGCACAGGAGAGAAAGGGCCATTTGTGTGAGGATGATAGGTGTGGCTTGTAGCGTCAGATAGAGATGAATTTATGGATTGATTTGAGTGGAGATGGATGAATGGATGGATGGATGGACAGTTGGATGGATGGATGAATAGTTGGATGGATGGATGGCTGGATGGATGGATGAATAGTTGAATGGATGGATGGTTGGATGGATGAATAGTTGGATGGATGAATAGTTGGATGGATGGATGGTTGGATAAATGGATGGATGGTTGGATGGATGGTTGGATGGATGGTTGGATGGATGGTTGGACATAGTAGTATTGTCATCAGTTTGGAGGCCAAGAAAGCTCAGTTGTTAGTGAACTGGACTACAAAGGACAAGAGGTCTGGTTCGATCCTAAACGACTGCTTCCGCGTGAATCAGCGTACATTCTGCTGATTTACCCAGCTTTAAATTGGTACCGGAATTTTTTTTTTCTGGGAAAGTAAAGCAGCACGGGCGTAATACCGACCACATTACCCCAAAAATCATGTACCAAAGGTCTGTAAAAATTATGGTCACTAACACATTTCCTATACGACACTTGGCGTGAAGCGGCTCTTTCCTTACTCTTGCTGTTGTCATTTTGGCAGGTCGTGGAGTTATGAACACTTGGACCGCAATCACAGATAATATAAATCTAATCCCTCATCGACCATTAGCTCACTCACTCACTCACTCACTCACTCACTCACTCACTCACTCACTCACTCACTCACTCACTCACTCACTCACTCACTCACTCATCAAGCCTTACATTCACTCATCAACGTACTCACCAACTCCAGACACCCACTCATACCACAGCCACTCACTCACTCACTCACTCACTCACTCACTCACTCACTCACTCACTCACTCACTCACTCACTCACTCACTCACTCCTAAACACACACCACTTAAAGTATCATTAGTTTCAGCGTTTCTCTATAATCGGCAGAGTTTAAAAATCCGACCCAGGCCGCATATATCCCGGAGGCCTTTAGCCTAATGGATTCATCGATAAAGACGAAATGTCCCTATATCGAGAGTGGAAAGGCTCTCCTCTCTTTCTCTCCGTCTCTGCTTTCCATTGTCCAAGTCTATCACCCTCTCCCTTCCTCTCTCTAAATCTTCCGTTTCTCCCCCCTCCCTGCCTTCAGTCCCCTCTCTCATTTTCTCTTCTTTTACCTTACTTTATTCAATATATATATATATATATATATATATATATATATATATATATAAATGTATCTTTCCCCCCCCCCCCCCCTCATACATCTCTTTACCTAATATATTTACATATTCCTGTTTATTTTTTATCTCTCTACGATCTCTTCTACTCCCATCTATCTCTGCCTTTTTTATTCTCCTATCTTCAACTCATTGAGCTGTCTCACAACTTTCTCCCTCTCTCCGTGCTTTTAACGCGTTTGAATGGCAATGCCCAACATAATCTTCTCAAATATGGCTCACTTTAAAATATAAAAAAAAGAACATAAAATTGTATGTAACAGCTGAACTTAAAATAGAAGACATAGCTGAATTTTTAAAGGAAGACACAACAAATATAAACGTTTCAGCCACATGCCTTCATCAGTATAAGAAGAAAACAGGCATAGTTACATGGATGTCTATTTAGCTTAAAATATAGCTACACCTCCGTGTGGTCATTACACAAGACGACATGAATTTGACTTCAACAAAAAGGATTTATCGTTAGTCATGTATTCGTTTTAGTTATATACAACAGTCTTATGTTTATTTCTTTCATGTAATCAGTTTAAGCGCGGCCTATCACGATATTACATATTTGTGCCTATCTACTGCTTAAACATTTACATTTGGTTCCCGTCTACCACTATCCTTCCTTCCTTCCTTCCTTCCTTCCTTCCTTCCTTCCTTCCTTCCTTCCTTCCTTACTTCCTTCTTTCATTTATTTCCTTTTGCCACCAATCTATCTGCCGATTCATCCATCCATCCATTCATCCATCCATCCATCCATCCATCCATCCATCCATCCATCCATCCATCCATCCATCCATCCATCCATCCATCCGTCCATCCATCCGTCCGTCCGTCCATCCGCGTCTGTCTGACTATCTATCTATCTATCTATCTATCTATCTATCTATCTATCTATCTATCTATCTATCTATCTATCTATCTATCTATCTATCTATCTATCTATCTATCTATCTATCTATCTATCTATCTATCTATCTATCTATCTATCTATCTATCTATCTATCTATCTATCTATCTATCTATCTATCTATCTATCTATCTATCTATCTATCTATCTATCTATCTATCTATCTATCTATCTATCTATCTATCTATCTATCTATCTATCTATCTATCTATCTATCTATCTATCTATCTATCTATCTATCTATCTATCTATCTATCTATCTATCTATCTATCTATCTATCTATCTATCTATCTATCTATCTATCTATCTATCTATCTATCTATCTATCTATCTATCTATCTATCTATCTATCTATCTATCTATCTATCTATCTATCTATCTATCTATCTATCTATCTATCTATCTATCTATCTATCTATCTATCTATCTATCTATCTATCTATCTATCTATCTATATATCTATCTATATATCTATATATCTATCTATCTATCTATCTTCATACATCCATCCCGTCAACCATCCATCCAACCATCCATCCAACCATCCATCCAACCATCCATCCATCCAACCATCCATCCAACCATCCATTCATCCATCCATCCAACCATCCATCCATTCATCCATTCATCCATCCATCCAACCATCCAACCATCCATCCATACATTCATCCATCCATCCATTCTTTGGGACTCTGCGAAGATGATGACACTATCATGTTATCTTCCTATCAGCTCTCGGCCTATCTCTGCTTCTCTCTTCTTTGATAGTCTCTTGAGTGATGGTATTCACAGGGCTAGACGATCGAGATATGTGGTCAAACCTTTACAATTTGTTCTTCTCCATACTTATCAAATCATCATCATGTACTCTGATTACTTGTTTTTTCCGTTTATTAATTTCTCCATTTGTGATACGATCTAAGTAAGAGATGCACACAATCTTACGATAACATTTCATCTCCATAGCTTATATAGTAAAAAAGTAAAGTAAAGTACCCCCGTCACGCCAAGTGGCGTATAGGGAAATATGGTGTTAGTGACCCTATATTTTACAGACCTTCAGCACATGATTTTTGGGGTAATGTGGTCGGTATTACGCCCGTGCTGCTTTACTTTCCCAGAAATAATCCGGTACCCATTTAAAGCTGGGTGAACCCGGAGCCGTCGGTTGGGATCGAACCCTACCCCTTGTCCGTAGTAGTCCAGTTCACTAACCACTGAGCTATCGCGGCTCCCACTAATTTTTAGGGAATTAGTAAAACCCAGGTGTCCTCGCCAGGGAACGAACCCGGCTGTTGCCGTGGTAAGCCAACCGAGCTTATATAGTGGATATCAAAATTGAAGGAATAGACCTGGAGACAGTTCAGAACTATAATTACCTTGGACATACTATAACCAGTGATGGAAAATGTACAACTGAAATAAACAAATGAATAGGAATGGCAAAAAGTAATTTTAATGTCATGAAGAACATACTAACATCAAAACAAATAACACCAGAGCTAAAACTAAGAATAGCAAAATGTTACATCTTCTCATTATTCCTATATGGTGCAGAAACATGGACATTAGACAAGAGAACAGAACAGAGAATTGAAGCCTTTGAAATGTGGATATATAGAAGGATAGATAGAATTGGATGGAAGGAAAAGAAAACAAACGATGAAGTCTTAAACCAACTAAAAATGAAAAGAGAACTACTAAGCACAATTCAAACAAGACAAATTTGGGCCATGTTAAAAGACACAACAGCCTACTAAAAGTAATCCTGGAGGGAAAAAATACAAGGTAAAAGAGGCAGAGGCAGACCAAGACTAACATGGACGAGTAACATCAAAGATGGACAAATCAGCCTATGACAACCTGCACCATCAAAGCAAGAGACAGAGCAGAATGGCGCTCAATGGTAGCCAACGTTCGTTGCGGAGACGGCACTCGATGATGATGATGAGCTTGTATAACAGCAACATCAATTTGACAAGTAGTTCATGAATTAGAGCGTATAGTTCTTGCTATTACAATTTTATGCACTAAGCAAGAGGTGATAGAACAATAGTTAGAGAACTGTAGAACAATTGTTAGGGAACTGTAGAACAATAGTTAGAGAACTGTAGAACAATACTTAGAGAACTGTAGAACAATAGTTACAGTACTGTAGAACAATAGTGAGAGAACTGTAGAACAATAGTTAGAGAACTGTAGAACAATACTTAGAGAACTGTAGAACAATATTTACATTACTGTAGAACAATAGTCAGAGAACTGTAGAACAATAGTTAGAGAACTGTGTAACAATAGATAGAGAACTGTTGAACAATAGTTATAGAACTGTAGAACAATACTTAGAGGACTGTAGAAAAATAGATAAAGAACTGTAGAATAATAGAGAACTGTAGAACAATTGTTAGAGAACTGTAGAACAATAGTCAGAGAATAGTAGAATAATATATTAGTTTTGATTTTCGACCAAGCAGTTACTATGTTCATCTAAAATTATAACCAGAACAATTTTTGTATTCTAGAAAAGACAACCCACCTAGAGTTTCATCCATGATATTGACCAACAATTTGCCAATGACTCAAAAACAAAATACGAACACTATCACTATGTTCATTATACGCGAACTTGAGGTGTGTCTTGTTCATTCTGGTTCATTATTTATTTTTTTATTTTTAATATATTTCTGTCTTTCTAACTTATGCGTTAATATCTGTCTTGAACAATGTCAAAAAGATGATTAAGGTCACAGAGATTTCTCAGAATAATGTTGAAAGTTCACTGGACAGCTAAAAAGATCAATGAGGAAATTCTCAAAGAGGCCAACACAAAAAGGGAGCTCATAAGAAACATCAGAAAGAAACAATCAACATTTTTCGGTCACATCATAAGAAGAGCAAAGTTAGAATACTTGGTTACAACTTGCAAAATACAGGGAAAAAGAGATCGTGGACGACAAAGATAGAAAATACTAGATAGCTTGGTGTCATGGCATGGAAAACAGTCAACAACAGAATTGATACGATGCACGGTGGATAGAAAATATAGAAGGACATGATCGCCTACGCTAACCAGTATGGCACATGATGATGATGAAAAATGTCGTAAATAATACTTCAGCAACTTGACGCTACATTAAAGACCATACGTCAAGCTTACGTTCAGATTTGGACAATATGCCGTACGCCGTGTTCCCTGTTGATTTATCTCCTCTGTATCAAAATTAGCCTGTGTGTCGATAATTGTCCGAGGCTATGATCAGGTCGCAGCAGGAAGGCGTGGTCCGCGTGGAGTAATGGTTAGTGTACTCGCCCACTGAGGCCGTCGAGTTCGATCCTGATCGACTGTTTCTAGATTACACCCTTAAAAATTGGTGCAGAATTGTTCACAGAAACAAATACGGCACTGGCGTTATACTGGTCACATTACATAAAAAAAATATCATCATCATCATCAAGTACCGTGCCTGCTGACGTAGGTGATCATTTCTCTCCACAACTTTTGATCTCGACAGTTATTTATCATTTCTGTTGTTTACTTTCTGCCAAGCCGTTCTCTTAAGCTGTCTGGTATCTTTTCTCTTTGCTTCCCTCTATCTCTTTGTCCCTCAATGTTTCCAGTTGTTATAATATATTCCCGCTGATCCCTTCTCTTTACATGGCCAAAACATGTTGGTTACTTCTTCCTAATATTGGAAATTAGCTTTCTCTTTTTGCTTTGGCCATTGTCAGAACGTTTTCATTACTCTTCCCAGATGTCCATGATATTCTTGACATTCTTCTGTAAAACCACATTTCTGCAGTTCCAGTGGTTTTCTTGTTTGTTGTCCTATTGTCCATGATACCCTTCTATGTGTTAAGATTGACTCTAAATAATATACAAGAACTATTTTTCTTGTTTCTATTGTCAAATAATGATTGCACAGTATCTTCCTCTTTCTTTGGAAAGCTGCTTTTGCCTGAGCCATTCTGCATCTCACCTCTATTGTACATCTACCATCTGAGGTTAACATTGTTCCCAGACATTTAAATTAATGTGCCTGTGTTAATATTGTTCCACGTATCTTTATTGTGCATCGCAGTGATGTCTTCGTAAAAAATATACTGAAATTTTAAAGATAATATGGAGTCAACACAATTTTTCCTACAGGTCATGGGACATAATTCTTGCTTTATTTAGTAACAATTAGCCAATCACAGCTAACTATACATTTACTTAGGCCCGCGGAATGAGAGGGAAATCCCTGAAAACCACCAATTAGTGTGATGTTTTCAGCTTTTCGAGCAGTGGTGGTTATGGGTAGAGTGACGTCACCCGTCTCTAACTTTATAATTGAATACGTCACGCTAGTTGGTGGTTTTTCCTGGTATATTGTCTGCCGGAGGGTCTTAGTAAATTCATAGTTGGATGTAACTCAATAGACCTGATAGCTCGTGCGACAATGACTTTCATCAATTTTGAGAAAATTAGATTGAGTAGCTCACTACTACCCAGGTAGTTATAGTTTGAGTAGCTCACTACTACCCAGGTAGTTATAGTTTGAGTAGCTCACTACTACCCAGGTAGTTATAGTTTGAGTAGCTCACTACTACCAAGGTAGTTATAGTTTGAGTAGCTCACTAGTTAATCACAATTTTATCAATTCTCTCAGTCGACTCTCGTTATAGTACTTATATACAGCTATCATCAAAGACGTGTCCATTACGACTCAGACAGGACAATGCTACTTAATTCTAAAATAGAACAGTATCCATTATTTTTCTAAAAGTACAGCATCTATTTGTACTCCAATATATACATTCCTACTCTAAAAAGAAATATCTTTATAATTCTAACGGGACATTATTCATTAGCACTCTAATATGACAGCATCAATTAGTACTTTAAAAGTACGGCATCCATGAGTCCTCTAATGTGATAGCCTCCATTAACATACCAACAGAATTTTACATCCACTAGTACTCAACCATGACAGCATCCATTCATACTCCAGTTTGACAGTATCCATTAGCACTCCAACGTGATGGGAACCATTAGTACTCAAATTTGACAGCATCCATTAGTAAACCAGTTTGACAGCATCCATTAGTACTCCAATCTGACAACGCCATTAGTACTCCAATGTGACAGCATCCATTAGTACTCCAATCTGACAACGCCATTAGTAATCCAATGTGACAGCATCCATTAGTACTCCAATCTGACAACACCATTAGTACTCCAATCTAACAGCATCCATTTGTACTCCAATCTACAGCATCCATTAGTACTCCAATCTGACAGCATCCATTAGTACTCCAATGTGACAGCATCCATTAGTACTCCAATCTGACAGCATCCATTAGTACTCCAATCTGACAGCATCCATTAGTACTCCAATCTGACAGCATCCATTAGTACTCAAATCTGACAGCATCCATTTGTACTCCAATGTGACAGCATCCATTAGTACTCCAATGTGACAGCATCCATTAGTACTCCATCTGACAGCATCCATTAGTACTCCAATGTGACAGCATCCATTAGTACTCCAATGTGACAGCATCCATTAGTACTCCAATAAAACTTTACCGCCACCTCCTCATCTTCTTTCCTTCCTCATCTGCCTTCCAGCGTCGAGGGGAGATATAATTTGCTTTCTTTTGCTCTTCTCATCGCCTCTGCTGCTGTTATGTTTCCTAGTATTTCTAATATTACGTCAAGCCATCTTTTTTGTGGTCGACCCTTGAGTCTGGTGTTCTCGCAACTATTATTGAAAGCTCGTTTTTGTTGTGCCTTTATCTTTCTGCCTTGTTACGTGGCCAAACCATTTTATCTGTTGTTTCATTATATTTTTTATGGCGGGGGCTATTCCTAGCTATTTTCTCAGTTCTTCATTTCTGATCTCATCTCTCAGACTGTTTCCTGTCATTCGTTTAACACATATAATCTCAGTAGAGGTTATTTTTCTCATTGTTCTTGCATCAAGGTTCCAGGACAGACATTGGTAGTACAATTTTGGGTGAAGATTGTAATGCAGAGTCCGCGTTTTACCTCTAGAGTTATTTCCTTTTTGCACAATGTTGGTGATAGCTGTCTACTGATTTGACAAGCTTATTGCATCTTGAATCTATTTATGCTGTTTGTGAATTGTCGTTTTTTACTATATTTCATGGGTACTTAAATTCCTCTACTTGTTTTATTGTCTGCCGTGTATCTTCTTCTTCTACCTTTTAGCTCCCAGTGGAGCATAGGTCTTCAACAAACACTTTCCAAGTCGTTATGTTTTTTTGCAATTCTTTTAAGATCATTCCATGTCTTCCCATCATCTTCATCTCTGCTTCGATCTGTCATCTCCAAGAATTCCTTGGTCTTCCTCGTTGTCTTTTCCCCTGGGGATTCCAAAAAGGGCCTGTTGTGTAATACTTTCAGTTGGCTTCCGTAGTGTGTGCCCTATCATCGCCATCGTCTTCGCTGTATCTCTTTATCCACTGGTATTTGACCGGTACATTTCCATAATTCCACGTTAGTGACTTTGTCCTGCCATTTCCATCCTTTTAGTCTGCGTAAGCATCCATTAATGAAAGTCTGTACCTTCGTGATTGTCAATTTTGTTATTCTCCATGTTTTACAGCCATATAATAGGACCGACGTAACATTTGAGTTGAAAATTTTAATTTTTGTATTTAACCTAATTTCTTTGGATTTCCATATGTTTCCCAGTGCAATGAAAGCTCCTCTTGCTTTTGATATCCTTATTTTGGTATCATTTTCTGTTCCCCCCTCTTTATCTATATTACTGCCCAGATATATGTAAGATTGTACGT
>JAVIAB010000126.1:41769646-41784646 GCA_032433765.1 Megaustenia siamemsis
GCCATACAACCTTGTATAACACCACTTAATTCTGCCATATAACATTCTATAACACCACTTAATTCTGCCTTATACATTCTATAACACCACTTAATTCTGCCTTATAACATTCTATCATCATCATGTGCCATACAGGTTGGCGTAGGCGATCATGTCCCTCCACAATCTTCTATCTACAGTGCATCGTATCTGTTCTGTTGTTGACTGTTTTCCATGCCATGACACCAAGCTATCCAGTATTTTCTCTCTTTGTCGTCCGCGATCTCTCTTTCCTTTTATTTTGCCAGTTGTAACCAAGTATTCCAACATTCCTCTTCTCATGATGTGCCCGAAAAATGTTGATTGCTTCTTTCTGATATTTTTTAAGAGCTCCCTTTTTGTGTTGGCCTCTTTGAGAACTTCCTCATTGGTCTTTTTTAGCTGTCCAGGGAACTTTCAACATTTTTTGAGAAATCCCATCTCTGTGGCCTCTAATCGTCTTTTCATTTTAGTTTTGTCTATTGTCCATGATTTGCTTCAATAGGTCAGAATTGGTTCTATATAGCATCGATGAACTCTCTTTCTCATTTCTATTGACATAGATTTGTTGCATAAAATATTTTTCATTTTCTGAAATGCTATTTTGGCCTGAGCTATTCTGCTTTTTATTTCTGTGGTGCGTCTCCCATTTGATGTTATTATATATTTACACCCCAGAAAGAAACATTGAATATAACAACATCATGTGCCGTCTGTGATAATAATGACCACAGACCAGGAGCCTCCAGTATGATTGATACAACTGTTGCACCAAGCATTTCATCAGCAGAGCCATATCTATGGAATGTTAATCTGACATTGTTCTTGAATGATGTCCAAGTTAATAAACATCAGAATCGTGTGGCGGCAGCTACAAGAAGGAGCGGAGAACATCAAGTTCTGCTGCTATAAAGGAG
Organism: Megaustenia siamemsis; assembly: GCA_032433765.1. Lineage (NCBI taxonomy): Eukaryota > Metazoa > Mollusca > Gastropoda > Stylommatophora > Ariophantidae > Megaustenia > Megaustenia siamemsis. The sequence continues at coordinate 41,770,582 of JAVIAB010000126.1, forward strand.
ACTTGCCTTGCTATCCCAGAATTGCCTTAAATGGGATCACTGTAGTTGAAAACTTCTCCTCTTGTGTAAACTACACATTCACATCTAAGAGTGAATCGTGAAGGTCACAAAATCATATTCTCTCTGTGGTTTTACTAACTACAGGTCATGTGGCTTCTGTTGGATTGGAATGATAACTTACCACCACTGTGTGTCTATATGTTTGGAATTGGAGTCATCAATGACGGCCTAACATCATCAAGTGCTATGACGATCATCATTTTCGGGAGGACGTGAACTCCCATGGTATATGGTGGATAGGCGGCAGAACCATTGAAGGCTATGTCTGAAAAGTGTTTCCTTCTTGCAGTTTCCTCTATTCCAAGTCCGGCTTGTTGCGGAGCTACTGAGTTAAGTGCTCTGTGCACACCGTGAGCTGTGTGTCTCATCCGTTTTGATCCTGCTTCGATATCCCGCTTGTTTACGATGAATGATGATATCGTATGACAGGGAACAGTTGGCTGTGTTCACTTTCTGTGCGGTTTCGCCTTATGTCTTTGGCGTGTGCTGAGACTGCTACGATGGGGACTACAGTTACCTTTCTTTGTTTGGGAGATGAGTTAGTAATTCGGATGATTCCACTGGCACGGGCGGTTGAGCAATTATGGATTTTAATTCGTTTGCTGTGATACCGAGGCCTTCCATAACCAATACCCAATATTGTGCCTAAGTATTTGAAACGTTGCACTTGTTTCAGATTTGTCTCCTTTATTTTTATGCTGCATGATGGTGATGATTGTTTCTTCGATATAACCATAACTTCTGTTTTCTTACTATTCAGACTGAGACCTTTCTTGTTGCTTTCTTCTACTATTATGTCTATCATTTCTTGTAGTTCGTTCTCTGTCTCTGCTATTAAGTCAGTGTCATCCGCATATCGCAATTATTTATCTTGTGACCGTTGACTTCATTCAATTCCTTTTTTGTCTACTATTGATCTCATAATATATTCGCTGTAAAGTGAAAACAAATTCGGCGACAGAACACAGCCTTGTCTGACTCCTTGTTTTATATATTGTAATTGTCCTGTTTGGTTGTTAATTCGTATAGCTGCTGTTTGTTGCTAGTACATGTTTTTTATGATTCGCAGATCCTTGCCATCAATGTTTAATTTCTCCAGCATATTGATTATTTCCACATGCTTTACTTTGTCAAATGCTTTCATAACATTCTATAACACCACATAATTCTGCCTTATAACCGTGTATCACACCACTTAGTTCTGTTGTATATTCTTGTACAAAAACCATTTAGTTCTGTTGTATATTCTTGTACAAAACCATTTAGTTCTGTTGTATATTCTTGTACAAAACCATTTAGTTCTGTTGTATATTCTTGTACAAAACCACTTAAATCTGCTGCATATTCTTGTCTTCAAATGTCCTTTCTCATGCACCACTATCAATTATCTACCAATCCTCTATTCAACAAAGTTTCTCACGATTCTACTATGTGTATTCTACTATGTGTATTCTACTATGTGTATTGTACTATGTGTATTCTACTATGTGTATTGTACTATGTGTATTCTACTATGTGTATTGTACTATGTGTATTCTACTATGTGTATTCTACTATGTGTATTCTACTATGTGTATTGTATTGTACTATGTGTATTCTACTATGTGTATTGTACTATGTGTATTGTACTATGTGTATTCTACTATGTGTATTCTACTATGTGTATTGTACTATGTGTATTCTACTATGTGTATTGTACTATGTGTATTGTACTATGTGTATTGTACTATGTGTATTCTACTATGTGTATTCTACTATGTGTATTGTAATATGTGTATTCTACTATGTTATTGTACTATGTGTATTCTACTATGTGTATTCTACTATGTGTATTGTACTATGTGTATTGTACTATGTGTATTCTACTATGTGTATTGTACTATGTGTATTGCACTATGTGTATTCTACTATGTGTATTGTACTATGTGTATTCTACAATGTGTATTGTACTATGTGTATTGTACTATGTGTATTGTACTATGTGTATTCTACTATGTGTATTGTACTATGTGTATTCTACTATGTGTATTCTACTATGTGTATTGTACTATGTGTATTCTACTATGTGTATTGTACTATGTGCATTCTACTATGTGTATTCTACTATGTGTATTGTACTATGTGTATTGTACTATGTGTATTCTACTATGTGTATTCTACTATGTGTATTCTACTATGTGTATTGTACTATGTGTATTGTACTATGTGTATTCTACTATATGTATTGTACTATGTGTATTGTACTATGTGTATTGTACTATGTGTATTATATGTGTATTGTACTATGTGTATTGTACTATGTGTATTGTACTATGTGTATTGTACTATGTGTATTCTACTATGTGTATTGTACTATGTGTATTCTACTATGTGTATTGTACTATGTGTATTGTACTATGTGTATTGCACTATGTGTATTCTACTATGTGTATTGTACTATGTGTATTGTACTATGTGTATTGTACTATGTGTATTCTACTATGTGTATTCTACTATGTGTATTTCTCTGCTTCGATTGCTTTTCAACAACGAGACACAAAAATAGTGTTCGAGTCAACGCTTGTCCAGTGTGTTTCCTGCATGCTGCTCATCTGCTTTTCTGCTGTTCCATTAATCCCTCGTCTTCTATGACTAAATTTGCATTTCTTTCTGTGGTCTAGAAAACTATCATTCTAGCTATCAGTAAAACGAGTTTGTTCACATGTTTTATTATGTATATTTGCATTCCTCGTCTCCCGCTAGCTCGTTCTATTTATTTATTTATTGTTCCGTACACATAATCTATTCCATTTTCTCAATCCATAATTTGCTCCACACAAATAAACAACACCGATGAGCTACTGTAATATTGACTCGGAGTTGCTAATGAAAACGTTATGTTTATGAAACAATCATTTCACAAAATATTCCTCTAATTGAAGGTCACTAGTACATAGAAATGAACTTAATATGAGATGGGGTATTTATTTCTCTTAGTTGTTTATTCAGTTTCTTTTGGATAAGAAAAAGTGCAGAGGATTGATTTCTCTTTTGAATGTACGAAAGCGAGGATTACAATAATTTAGATCATGCACAACACATTACACTGCATGATCTTACTAATTGTGGATTATACTGTAGAATTTCCTGATTGTTTAGAAGGCTGAATGTTTGGTGCTGTTGCCGCACAATGTACATGTTATGTTTTCAATTACAACTCCTTCTACCCCTCCTCTACCCAACTATCCATTCTTGACAGATATATAAAAAAAACTCAGATATATATATAGACTCAGATATATAAATAAACTCAGATATATAAACAAACTCAGATATATAAATAGACTCAGATATATAAACAAACTCAGATATATAAATAAACTCAGATATATAAACAAACTCAGATATATAAATAAGATTTGTTTAATATTTATAGTGAGATTATTTTAAGATCCATAAGGGACATGCCTGGAATAACAATTGGAGGTCATAATATAAATTATCTAAGGTATGCTGATGATACAGTCTTAATCGCTAAGAATGAAAATGAGTTACAAGAAATGTTGGACATTATAGTGAAAGAAAGCAAAAATAAAGGACTCAGCCTTAATAGCAAAAAGACAGAGGTAATGGTAACAACAAAGAAAGGAACATCACCTCCGTGCAAAATAAAGACAAGTTGAACAATATTAAAACAGGTAAATGAATTTAAATATTTGTGAACTTTGTTAACGTCAGACGGAAGATGTACAAAAGAGGTGAGATGCAGAACGGCTCAGGCAAAAGCAGCTTTCCAAAAATGAGGAAGATACTATGCAATCCATTTTTGACAATAGAAACAAGAAAAAGAGTTCTTAAATGTTATGTAGAGCCAGTCTTAACATATGGATGTGAATCATGGACAATAGGACAACAGACAAGAAAATCACTGGAGTCTGTAGAAATGTGGTTTTACAGAAGAATGTTGAGAGTACAATGGACAGCTAAGAAGAGTAATGAAGATGTTCTGAGAGAGGTCAAAGCAAAAAGAGAGCTAATTTCCAATATTAGGAAGAAACAATCATAATTTTTTTTGGCCATGTAATGAGAAGAGAACAACTGGAATATATTGTAACAACTGGAAAAATTGAGGGACGAAGAGATAGAGGGAAGCAAATAGAAAAAATAACAGACAGCTTAAAAGAATGGCTTGACAGAAGGTCAACAACAGATATGATAAATAGCTGCCGAGATCGAAAGTTGTGGAGAGACATGATCACCTACGTCAGTAGGTCCGTTACTTGATGATGATGTTATAAATAAACTCAGATAAATAAATATAAACAGCGGGGAATTCAACAAAAGTTGTCCAGTTTGCCAAACAACGAATCTAAGCATCTTGGCATGGACACTATTACACTGATCTACTACGACCTTGTTTATTTTCTGTCATTACAAAAGGGCTATGACGATGGTGCCGTAAATGGGAAGTAAATAAAACTATTCTAAGTTATGATTTCGTAAAGAGGCATTCTGCGCGGAGGAGACCGCAACACGTTCAATACAAGTCCAGGATAGGAACATCAGTAGACATGCAACTGCTGGAACGGGTGTCGTAGCGGATATGGGAATGCCTCATCTGCGATGGCGCTAGTCCGAAATAAAGGCTAAGGACTAAAGATTCTTAAATTAAAAATACTCGAACAATGATAGGGCTAGGCGATCAAATGATTCATGTTATCTTCAGACAATGAAAGATTGTACATAACATAACAGATACATTAATTCTTCTTTCTTTCTGCTTCATATTTCCTTCAGCATAGTGGAGATAATATTCATTAGGACCTTTTGTGTGTACCACAGGTACAATTGCGATAGCTCAGTTGTTAGTGAACTAGACTACAAAGGACAAGAGATAGGGTTCGATCCCAACCGACGGCTCCGGTTCACCCAGCCATTAATGGTAAAGAGTAGTAAAGTAAAGAGCCCCGTCACGCCAAGTGGAGTATAGGGAATATGGTGTTAGTGACCATAATTTGTACAGACCTTCAGCACATGATTTTTGGGGTCACGTGGTCGGTATGACGCCCGTGCCGCTTTAGTTTCCCAGAAAAAAATCCGGCACCAATTTTAGGCTAGGTGAACCCGGAAGCCGTCTGTGAGATCGAACCCTACCTCTTGTCCTTTATAGTCCAGTTCACTAACTACTGAGCTATCGCAGCTAGTGAAGCTAATAGTGAAGAGAATTAATAAAAAATAAACGTTCTGATTTGTGTTTGTCCACGGGTTACTTGAAGCTTTGACCATTTCATCTTTGTCTATATATTTATTTGTCCATTTCTCCTCTGAATATAACTGGCTCACCTTTCTTAGGAAAGTTGTATATAACGTTAAGCCTTAACATTTTTTTTAAACCATGAAACAACACAAAACTCGTATGTCCACAGTCAAGCACTGTGCTTCTCCGTATGTTTTCTTTACTCTCTGGCGGCAACTATTGTCACAGATAAATCAGCAAGTAGGTCAGGTTGTTATTATGACGACAGACATAAAAAAGACACTGTTTGATACCAGACGCCAGCCTCCCACTAAAAGTATGATTAATAAAAGCCTTATATGGCACAATGGAGCTAGCTAGCTTGTAACACTAAGCAATTCTGATGCGTAATCAATAAGTTCTGGACTCGTCTACTCACTCCTGCAAACGAAAGGGCCGCACGGTCTAATCGATAATTCTTTTCTCAAGTCCTCCGTGTTTCCAGTGTCGTCCTGGAATTCTCGCAGAGCCCCGCGAGATTCGGTAGTTCATGCCGGTGGGATTAAAAGACGGGTTAAAAAAGAGAAATTCAAGATGGCTGCTGTCGTTAGGCGAGTTTTAGCAGTTAGACCGAAGTCACCACAGAACGATAAAGGTAGGCCATTGAGATCATGTTTGTGTTGCTGATTGCTGTTGTGACCGGAGTTGTTGTTTGATTGCTGTTCTTGCTGTATTTATTGCTGTTCCTATTTGTTCCGGATGTGGTGGTAATTACCTGCAGTTTACCGTTAGTGACAACATATATTCATATAACTAACAATGCGCTACAAGTTGTCTAGTTGCTATATACTTTTATATCGTTTCTTTTTAGCTAGTAATAACACTCTTGCATTTGTTGATAACCGTTTTTTCTCCAGCGTAAGAAATAATGTTCCTTACTCTGTTAACATATTTGATATTTTAATGGTGTTAATTGGTGCAGATAGCCAGCGAGCTGCTAGAACCAGCTGCAAATATATTTTAATTATCTTCTGATAATGATAGGAAATACTGATCTTGATTGTTGTTCTCCTAAAATTAATGTTCATTTTGCTGTATATTTAAATAACTTGAACATTTCACTGTGCTCTGCTTTGTCATGCGAACTGTGTATGTTGATACTGGCTATGGTTTATGTTTACGTTGGTATTAATGTCAATCTATATGATGACGATAATATAGTTCTACAGTTGGGAAAAGATAGTGATCCACATGTTGGTCCTGATTCTGTTCTATATGTTAGAATAGATAGTGTTCTATATGTTGGTCCTGATAGTATTCTATGTGTTAGGAAATATGATTGTTTATATGTCAGAGAGGATCGTGATCTATATGTCGATAGTGATAGTTTTCTATATGCTGGTAGTGATATTGTTCAGTATGTTAGAACAAAGAGTGATTTGGTCTGTATGTTATAATAAATAGTGATCTATATGTTAGTCCTTATAGTATTCTATATGTTAGAATAGATAATGATCTATATGTTGATCCTGATAATTTTGTACATGTTAGAACAAATAACGATATATATATACGCTTATATTGTTTAATATGTTGGAAAAGTGACCTATATGTTGGTGTTGATAATGTTCTCTATGTTGGGACATTTTGAAAAAGGCCACAACAAAGATAGTTTTTTTTTATGAGATGGGAACAACTGGAATATGTTGAGACAGCCAAAAAGATAGAAGAAAATAGCAAGAAAAGATATAAGGTAGTTTAACAAAATGGTTTAAGTGGAAGTTAGCAAGAGATATGTTGAACAGCTGTAGACATAGAAAGTTGAGGAGATATACAATCACCTGTGACTACATACACTCTGCTTAATGATGGTGATATATGCAGATGTTTGTGATATTCTGTATATTGATCTTAGTGGCAAGCAAAAAAATATGGATTAGATATGAATATCAAAAGACTAAAACTATGATCATAAACAAAGAAAATATTGAAAACCTGCAAGTGGATATCACAATTGAAAGAATAGACCTGGAGACAGTTCAGAACAACAACTACCTTGGCCATACCAAGTATATAACCAGTGATGGAAAATGTAACACTGAAATAAACAAAAGAACAGAAATGTTAAAAAAAAATGTTAATGTCATGAAAAATATACTAACATCAAACAAATAACACCAGTGCTAAAAATAAGAATAGCAAAATTTTAAATCTTCTCAATATTCCTATATGGGGCAGAAACATGGACATTACAGGAGAAAAGAGAACAGAAAATCGTAGCCTTTAAAATGTGGATATATAGAAGAATAAGTAGATTTATATAGAAAGAAAAGAAAACAAAAGATGAAGTCTTAAAACAACTAAAAATGAAAAGAGAACTACTCAGCACAATTCAAACAAGACAATTGCGATTTTTGGGCCATGTTAAAAGACAAAATAGAGTGAGAAATCACATGTTCACCAAGTTCAAAATAGTTACAACCAGCCTATGCCACTGTACACTGGACAATATGACTACAAAACATGTTCTACAGGATTGCCCCCAGTACACAGACCTAAGAAGAGCAATGTGGTCCACGCCCACCTCCCTGGAAGAAAAACTATATGGGGCAATCGATTCGCTTAAACAGACAGCTGACTTCATGAGAGAGTCTGTAAACCTACTCTGATTGAGTCTTGATCGCAGAGAGAGAGAGAGAAAAGACACAACGGGCTACTGAAAGTAATCCTGGAGGGAAAATACAAGGTAAAAGAGGCAGAGGCAGACCAAGACTAACATGGACGAGTAACATCAAAAGATGGACAAATCAGCCTATGACAACCTGCACCATCAAAGCAAGAGACAGAGCAAAATGTTAGCTAACCTTCGTTGCGGAGACGGCACTCGATGATGATGATGATGATGAGTGATATTTTAAATGTTGATCCTAGTCTGGCTTATTTGATGGTCTTGTTGTTTTATATTTTATCTTTGGGGTTTTCTATAATTGATCTTAGTGGTATTCTATATGTTGGATTTATTGGTGTTCTAAAGGTTGTCTTTATCTGGAGTCTGTAGAAATGTGGTTTTACAGAAGAATGTTGAGAATACCACGGACAGCTAAGAAGAGTAATGAAAACGTTCTGAAAGGAGGCAAAGCAAAAAGAGCTGATTTTCAACATTATGAAGAAACAATCATCATTTTTTGGCCATGTAATGAGAAGAGAACAGCTGGAATATATTGCAACAATTGGGAACATTGAGGGACGAAGAGACTAGAGGGAAGCAAAGAGAAAAGATACCAGACAGCTTAAGAGAATGGCTTGGCAGAAAGTCAACAACATAAATATAAATAAGTGTCGAGATCGAAAGTTGTGGAGAGAGATGATCACCTACGCCAGCAGGCCCGGTGCTCTATATGTTAATCTTAGCGACACTCTATATTTTGATCTCAGTGGTGTTCATGGTGTTGATCTTAGTGGTGTTCTATTTACCTACATACCTACCTATCTACCTGCAGCCTACCTGCTTTCCTACCTACCTACCAACCAATCAACCTACTTATCAACCGACCTACCTGCCCATCCATCCCTCCATTCCTCCATCCATCCACCCACCCACCCACCCACTCACCCACCCACCCACCCATCCATTTATCCATCCATCCATCCATCCATCCATCCATCCATCCGTCCGTCCGTCCGTCCGTCCGTCCGTCCGTCCGTCCGTCCGTCCGTCCGTCTGTCTGTCTGTCTGTCTGTCTGTCTGTCTATCTATCTATCTATCTATCTATCTATCTATCTATCTATCTATCTACTGACCTTTCAAACCGTACCCTAATTGAGGGGGCTGATTCCTGTTGCTTTTGCTTCTCTGATCAATGTTCCTCTCAGTGTTTTGCTGAGTCCACCTATTTTCCTCCTACCTGTTGTTTCCCACATAATCGTTCTCTTTGCTATTCGGCTATTATTTCTTCTTTTGGAAACTACTACCTTAAAAAAATTGTTTCCAGATTTGTATTTTCTTTTCTCGTTCAGTATTCTTTTTGGGCATCTCATTTTAACTGTGTTTTAATTTCTTGTATCTTGCCGTTGTCCTTGTATACTTTCATTTATGTTTGTGTCACATTAACTTGTTTGGTATTTGAGCTAATACATTTCTAAGTGCAGTTTGTAAATTAATTTATCACTTTTTCTGTGTTGTTGTTTGTATTTAAATCCAGTCTTTGGTAACTGTAGCATCAAGATGTGAACATTAATCATGTTAATCGCACTGTTGGTTTTTCATTTTTAATCTGATAAATTTAATTTACTTTAAGGAAATTGCTTCTTGCTATTGACATTTTGTGCTTGTTTTTGGTTTCTAATGATTATTTTTTTTTTGCTACGTGTTTCAATTTAGTTGTAAATGTGTCACTGTTTGTGTCATTGTTTGTGCCACTTTTTTTCTCATTTTTTTTTTTTTTACTATAGTATCATCACTATCGTACTCGAATGGAAAGATCATTGTCTCTTCAATCAATTGTTAAATTATTTGGGAAATATCCTGTTAAAGTTGTAGAAAATTATTTCAAATCATAGTTGAACTTCTAAAGATAAAGGTAAAGTACGAAACTTGAATCGGCGTCTTAGCACGCGAGCTTTTACCCATATGTGTTCAGCCTCCTATCCAGAAGTGTTCTGAGATTTGTGGACAATCACGATACAGGAATCAAAACTCACGATGCGAGGCGTTATATCTCACCTTCCCAGAGTGGAAAATGAGTACCCCCGGTACCCATTTCTGCCAGCGGCTGGGTCGACTGCGGGGGTGTATTTGTTCCCAATCACAAGCACATTTCAAACTGCTTCCAGCGTGAATCGAACACGAGTTGCCTGAGCGTCGGTAGCCCAGTCGAGAGGTTTTCCCACTATCGTTCCTGAACATGTTTATTTTCCAAAAGCGGCGAATCTCCTAATTTCGATTATCAATTTCCGGACTTCTGTTTTTTACTATCTCTTGAAAATGGCTGAGGCAGAAGTTTTATTTCCGTCTACGAAATGACCAACTACGTGATCTCACTTACCCCGAGATCACGGATTTCTAGGGAAAGAAAAAAAATAACTGTAAATTCAGTTGGAACAAGGTACTTTATATCATTAATTTCAGCGCCTTAGTGTTAATTATTTATCATACTTTAAAGCAGCTCTGACATAAAGTCTTCATTTCTTTGTATTAACGTTTTAAGGCATAAATGAACTGGAAAAGTAGAAGAATGAAACAAGAATATTCCTAAAACCAGAGTGTAGTCTCTGTAGTGCTTGCTCGTCTACTGACAGTTCAGTTCCCATGGGATAAGTTTTCCCTGAATGGCCATGAAAAGAAAGAAAGTTTACCAAGCCTCTGAAAACGAGTACCCGATGTGCTTCCTTGTGTGATACATAAACAACGTCCATACATGCACCGATTGTAAACATCATGAACGATGCATATTATGTCCATATAATACACTTGTCGTTGTGGTTACTCTTTGCTGTATGACGTCATTCCAGTAGTAAAATGAGAGAGTAGTAAAAGTGCCAACGTCGAAGTGGGATTGGGGTAGTCTGTAAAATGGTAGCATAAAATAGAGAGGGATGACAACCGTGTGGGATGATCGTAAAATAAAGCTACGAGCGACAACTTAATTACCCTCCACCCCATGATAACGAAGTATAATTATAGTTAGTAGTGCAAGTCATAGCTGGGTGAGAACCTCTAGCGTTTCACTTGTTACAATTAGCAGTCACGACACAGTGTTGATGTTCTAGAGACGACAATGTTGGCGCTGAATCGTATCAGAGGAAGAGGTATGTTTACAGCACTCGGAAAACCTGCTGTTGATTATTTGTCACTTTTTCCAAGTGCTGTAAACATATATCTTCCTCTGAAATGATTCGCTGAGTATCGCCTCGGAAGTTTCCCTCTATAATAATATTAATTTATTTTTGTGTCTCCATGTTGGCGCTGGTAGTTCCGTACATAGCTCAGAGTGATAACAACTTAGATGATAGTTGTAGGTAGTGTTGCATCTGTTGATAATATTGTAACTGTAGGTAGTGTTGTAACTGTTGATAATAGTGTAACTGTTGGTAGTGTTGTAACTGTTGATAATACTGTAACTGTTGGTAATATTGTAACTGTTGGTAGTGTTGTAACTGTTGGTAGTGTTGTAACTGTTGGTAGTGTTGTAACTGTTGATAATATTGTAATTGTTGTAACTAGTAGTAGTGTTGTAACTGTTGGTAGTGTTGTAACTGTTGATAATATTGTAACTGTTGTAACTAGTGGTAGTGTTGTAACTGTTTCATAGTGTTGTAACTGTTGATAATACTGTAACTGTTGGTAATATTGCAACGTGTTGCAACTGTTGGTAGTGTTGTAACTGTTGGTAGTGTTGTAACTGTTGATAATATTGTAACTATTGGTAGTGTTGTAACTGTTGGTAATATTGTAACTGTTGGTAGTGTTGTAACTGTTGGTAATATTGTAACTGTTGGTAGTGTTGTAACTGTTGGTAGTGTTGTAACTGTTGGTAGTGTTGTAACTGTTGATAATATTGTAACTGTTGTTAGTGTTGTAACTGTTGATAATATTGTAACTATTGTAACTGTTGGTAGTGTTGTAACTGTTGGTAGTGTTGTAACTGTTGGTAGTGTTGTAACTGTTGATAATATTGTAACTGTTGTTAGTGTTGTAACTGCTGGTAGTGTTGTACTTGTTGGTAGTGTTGTAACTGTTGGTAGCGTTATAACTGTTGATAGTGTTGTGATTGTTGTTAGTGTTGTAACTGTTGATAGTGTTGTAACTGCTGGTAGTGTTGTAACTGTTGGTAGTGTTGTAACTGTTGGTAGTGTTGCAACTGTTGGTAGCATTATAACTGTTGATAGTTTTGTGACTGTTGTTAGTGCTGTAACTGTTGGTAGTGTTGTAACTGTTGGTAATATTGTAACTATTGTATCTGGTGGTAGTTTTGTAACTGTTGTTAGTGTTGCAGCTTTTGTTAGTGTTATAACTGTTGATGGTGTTGTAACTAGTGGTAGAATTATAACTGTTTATAGTGTTGTAACTGGTGGTAGAGTTATAACTGTTGATAGTGTTGTAAGTGGTGATAGTGTTGTACCTAGTGGTAGTGTTATGCCTGGTGGTAGTGTTGTAACTAGTGCTAGTATTAGAACTGGTGGTAGTGTTGTAACAAGTGGTAAAGTTATAACTGTTGATAGTGTTGTAGCTAGTGGTAGAGTTATAATTTTTAATAGTGTTGTAAGTGGTGGTAGTGTTGTAACTAGTGGTAAAGTTATAACTGTTGATAGTGTTGTAGCTAGTGGTAGAGTTATAACTGTTGATAGTGTTGTAAGTGGTGGTAGTGTTGTAACTAGTGGTAGTGTTGTAACTAGTGGTAGAGTTATAACTAGTGATGGTGTTGTAACTAGTGGTAGAGTTATAACTGTTGATAGTGTTGTAGCTAATGGTAGATTAATAACTGTTGGTAGTGCTGTAACTGGTGGTAGTGTTGCAAATTTTAGTGATGTTGTTACTGTTGGTAGTATTGTTACTGCTGGTCCTATTTGTATTTCTATTTCTACATTCAGTCATATTTGAATTTTTATTCCCGGTGGTTTGAATGTTCTTGCTGTCGGTACATTGAGTATTGTGAAGTTGTGACACTTACTACATGCTATGGGAAGAGTCATGATAATTTTAACAGAACTACCTCATCCCATCTAAAGAAACAAAGAAAGAGAATCTTCTTTCGGAAACCAAGATCTTCTTCCATTTGTGGAATATATATTATATTTATAAATCCAATTTTATATTTATTATTATTATTGTCGTTATTTTTGTCATTATTATCATTGTTGTTATTATTAGTGTTGTTATTGTTATTATTGTTACTATTATTAATATTATTGTTGTTATTATTGTTACTATTATTAATATTATTGTTGTTATTATTGCTATTGTTATTAGTGTTCTTGCTATTGTTGTTAATATTATTATTGTTATTATTGATAAGTGAACATTAATAAAATGACAATTTTACAAAAAAGTAAGTAGACAAAATGCTGTAACAATCAAAATCCTAATATTTACCTGAAACGAGTTCCCAACCGTTCCTACTGAACAAAGTATTGGACACCATTCAGGTTCTTAGTGTCGGAACCGTTAGTGCGAGAAGACTAATTGTTGTAATTTATTTATTGATCTTACCGATTTAATTAAGACAGGTCACTCCACTGTAATTAATGCTTACATTATTGACATAGTTTCTTTGTAGACACCGATACCTTGTAATAGTTTATAGTCATAATAAAATATATAAATATAATAAAATTATAATAATAATTTATTTTTTATTTTACTCTTATTAACTGTTTTCTCTAAATTATTCTCTGGATTCCTTATTTTCTACACACTCGCACGCACATACACACCACATACGCAAACACCGTTCTTTCTTTTTTCTATCAAACGATCTGAGTTCTGTAAATCGCGTGAAAGCGTAGAATCCCATCCAGGATTAGATAAAGACAAGCTGATTCCTTAAATGTGACACCAGCTGTTTTGTTCTCATGTCCTCTCATTGTCTCATCGACAAGAAATTAAGTGTCAACAAAATCTGAGGTTAAAAGAAAAGCTAAAAAAAAAAAAAAACATCTTTACGGCATTTTCCCATTTCTGAGGTCTGCCGGACGGGATTTACAAGACCTGAGTATATAAAGACCACTTGTCCAGTGCAGTCGCCGAGTGTCTTAGAGTTTTTATTCACTCCCTCCCTTTCACACCCCCCC
>JAVIAB010000126.1:41794646-41895065 GCA_032433765.1 Megaustenia siamemsis
TTGAAATTCTTTGACGCAAGTTATTTACATGTTACACATTAATGTAAACTACTTCGTCAGCCGCAGTTTTGTCTCTTTGGGGAATTTGCTTCGTGTTTTATTCGTCGTACGCTGCTTACACTTGAGTAATCACACAGAAATCTAAAGGTATCGAGATTATTTGTTCGGCGACATTGGTGTGTGCTACGTCATCGTAATGGTTCCCTAAACCGGCCGTGCGCAAATCTTACGGTCTGCTGTTTGATGTGCGACGGGGAAAATTTGACGTCTGACTGTGTGTCTATATGTTCGGAATTGGAGTCTTCAACGATGGCCTACATCATCAAGTGCTACGACGATCATCATTTTCAAGAGGACGTGACTTACGGGTATATGGGGATAGGCGGCGGGAACAGTTGGAGGCTGTGCATGAAAAGTGTTCCTAGTTGCAGTTTCCTCATATTACAAGTCGCATGTCTGTGTTAGTCACCTCTAGTGATTCGGGCAGATGGTGCTCGTAAACCTGGAAAGGCCGACCATCAAAGGGCAGAATCCCCCTACAGAAAAGATCATCTGCTGCCTTGCAGGAAGATTGGGGACAATCAAAGGCTAAGGAAAGCAAACCTGAATAAAATGCTGGCTGAAATCGGATGCACTGTGCCACTGGCGCAGAACACAGTGCAACGTTTTAACAGGTATTCAATCGGAGTGGATCTAATAGGCTTAAACAGACAGCTGTCTTCGTGCTAGAGTCTGGAGTCCTACTCTTATTGAGTCCTGATCGCAGAGAGAGAGAGAGAGAGAGAGAGAGAGAGAGAGTATACAGCCGTGGGCGTAGTCTTGTGACTCTAACCATTTGAATGCCTTGGTCACTGCCATCACCTCCATCGTCATGCTATTCGTGGTCATAATGTATGCACCACCGTCTTCTTTGTTCTTTGGCTATTCTGTCTGCCGTGCGTGCTGTAAATGCTCAGTTTTCAGAGCTGTATAAACATACCTGTCCCCATGAATTTTCTCGCTGGTCTGTCGCCTCGGAAGTTCCCGACCAGGATAATATTTATTTACTATTTGTCTTCAGTTTATTTCTTAAATAAGTTGTGTATGAATTATATTTTAGCAACTTAACGCTTTATCTAAAGCGCATATTTCTAAGACTGACAAATTGGAGACCTCATAGAGGCAACAAGTCTGTCCACAGATATTTTAAAATACAATGTACCGTCTTCTAATCGGTGTGGATGAACAAGAAAATTAGCATGTGCATTTGACATTTCTTGGAAGAAACAAACGAGCAAAATAACTAAAGTATCAGTGATAAACAGCTGCACAGTTTGCACTTTTGCATCACGCGGTTACTAGCAAGCAAACCGCAGAAAGGACTGGCTTGTGTGAGCCAAAATGAACCCGTAGCAGACATATAAAGTCGGGAGAGGAACAACAAGAATCTCTAAAAGAGAGAATGTTGCAATCAATTATCTCGAAAAGAAATATCTTCTTCTTCTTTCTTTCCTCATCTGCCTTTCAGCGGCGAGGGGAGAAATAATTTGCGGTCTTTTGCTCTTCTGTTCGCCTCTGCTGCTGTTATGTTTCCTAGAGCTTCTAATATTCCATCGCCCCATCCGGATCTCCTCCGAGTCTACGGCCATATCACGTTGAAAATACCGGTTCTCGAAAAGAAATATGCAGAAGAATAATAACATGTTAGTGACAACATTGCTCTCAGCCTCAGCCTCCTGAGGATGGGTAGTCAGTTCTCTTCCTCGCTGCCTTCCCTACTCAGAGAATGTCACTCGTAACTTGTACTAGCCGGAACCTGAATGTTGCAAACAAATGATGAACTTTGATTCCTGAACCTTCAGGTCGGTTGGCGAGTACACTAACCACAGCGCTACTTGTGTCTCGGAAATATTATGATATGTAGGTTTTCTGGGGGGAAAAAAACGTAATTTGTGAGTTTAAAAGAATTAATATTTATTTTAGAAAAAAAAACACATTAATATCACTGCATTCTAGGCAGACCTATAGGTGACCTAAGGTTCTATAATGACCGGAAGGAGCAAATGACGCAACTAGCTTTTTGTCCTAGCAAGAAAAGAATAAAATGAATGTGTGTCTGTTCAGCTGTGTCGATGTGACTAAATCGTGGTCAACAACATAGTTGGCATGTAAAGCTAATTTAAAACGTGGTCAACAACATAGTTGGCATGTAAAGCTAATTTAAAACGTGGTCAACAACATAGTTGGCATGTAAAGCAAATTTAAAACGTGGTCAACAACATAGTTGGCATGTAAAGCTAATTTAAAACGTGGTCAACAACATAGTTGGCATGTAAAGCTAATTTAAAACTGTTCTATGTGAATCAACGAGCCCCAGTGAGTGCATTATCACGTGTCATACCGGTTGACGCAGACATTCATGTCTCTCCCCAATCTTGTATCCACAGTGCATCGTATCAGTTCTGTTGTTGACTGTTTTCCATGCCATGACACCGAGCTATCTAGTATCCTCTCTCTTTGTCGTCCGCGATCTCCCTTTTCCTGTATTTTGCCACTTGTAACCAAATATTCCAACTTTCCTCTTCTCATGATGTGCCCGAAAAATGTTGATTGTTTCTTTCTGATGTTTTTTAGCAGCTCCCTTTTTGTGTTGGTCTCATTTCAGATGAATGAATGGCAGAATTCCTTCATTGGTCTTTTTAGCTGTCCAGGAAACTTTCAACATCGTTCTGAGAAATCCCATATCGGTGACCTCTAATCGGCTTTTTTATTTCTTTCTCCACTATCCATGATTCGTTTTCTTACGTCAGAATTTGATTTATGTAGCATCGATGAACTCTCTTTCTCACTTCTATTGACATAGACTTGTTGCATAAGACGCTTTTCATTTTCAGCGTATACGCGCAATAAACAATTTGTGTAATAAGTAAATGCGAGTGTTTTCGAGTATTTTAAGGACATTTTCTATTTGTTCCTCTTTTATTCTGAATGAATTTTTGTTTGATTAGAGTTTGGCTTTTTCATTAATGCTTTGTGAGGAAATTGCTATTTATTATTCCTGTTTTGAACAGTTTTTATCAAACTTTTCATTTTCGAACATAGCACAGATGGCAGGGCACGTTGTAGTCTGCACTGCCTCTTATCCTTCAATTTTATACTTCTTCTTCTGCATCTTCATCTTCTTCTTCCTCCTCTTTATCTTCTTCTTCCTCCTCTTTATCTTCTTCTTCCTCCTCTTTATCTTCTTCTTCTTCATCTTCATCTTCTTCTTCTTCTTCCTCCTCTTTATCTTCTTCTTCTTCATCTTCATCTTCTTCTTCCTCCTCTTTATCTTCTTCTTCTTCATCTTCATCTTCTTCTTCTTCTTCCTCCTCTTTATCTTCTTCTTCCTCCTCTTTATCTTCTTCTTCCTCCTCTTTATCTTCTTCTTCTTCATATTCATCTTCATCTTCTTCTTCCTCCTCTTTATCTTCTTCTTCTTCATCTTCATCTTCTTCTTCCTCCTCTTTATCTTCTTCTTCTTCATCTTCATCTTCTTCTTCCTCCTCTTTATCTTCTTCTTCTTCATCTTCATCTTCTTCTTCCTCCTCTTTATCTTCTTCATCTTCATCTTCTTCTTCTTCTTCCTCCTCTTCATCTTCTTCTTCCTCCTCTTTATCTTCTTCTTCTTCATCTTCATCTTCTTCTTCCTCCTCTTTATCTTCTTCTTCCTCCTCTTCATCTTCTTCTTCCTCCTCTTCATCTTCTTCTTCCTCCTCTTTATCTTCTTCTTCTTCATCTTCATCTTCTTCTTCCTCCTCTTTATCTTCTTCTTCTTCATCTTCATCTTCTTCTTCCTCCTCTTCATCTTCTTCTTCCTCCTCTTTATATTCTTCTTCTTTCACTTTAACCATTTCTTATCAATAAACGTGAACTCTTCATGTGAAACTTTGCAACACGAGATATGTCTTCAGAAAGTCTCCGATCGAGCTTTGTGGCACTGAAAGAGGGTCGGGTCCACCTGGGTCGTTAGTCATGAGCGTGGCCCACTTTTGCCCGATTGTTTGGCACCGTGTTGGGGCATCTTACGGCAGAGGGTATCCAAATTCAACAAGTATTTGTTTTGGGACTGCATCCCTAGCTTCCTTCTATTTACGGTACTTTTGTACTACTTATCATCAGCTATTCTGGATGTATGAACGCACCTAATGTGTGTGTGTGTGCGTGTGTGTACATGTGGCTATGTACATGTGTGCGTGTATGTGTGCGTGCGTGTATATGAGTGTTTGTGCGTGCGTGTGTGTGTGTGCTTGCGGGTGTGTATGTGTGTGTGTGCGTGTGTACACTGACGTTTTAAGAAAGGAAAGTAAATATTGAAAAAAGTGATACGGCAAAACACAAATTTCAACAACCGGATTCACACTGCCAAAATTAACTGAGAACATGACAAGACATGTCCTTTCTTGGGAATTCTCTAGTAAGGAAACAAAAGAGGAAGACCAAAAAAAATACATGGGAACGATAGCTGGAAAGAGATGATGAGAAAAATATATGAAAAGCGTGAAATAAAATGTAAAAGATAACACAAAACTAGACAGTTCTATGGTTTTTTAAGATCTGTGCTCCAGAAGGAGTTGGAAGGAAACGGGAAATGGAGATGTGGTTTTGGAGAAAGAGGCTGGAAATTTCATGGACAGATATTCATCAGCGAAGACATACGGAAAGGTTCTCAAAATGGTGTTGGAGGAGAACAATCTGGTGAACATTTATGGATTATATAAGTCACAGTTCTTGATCTTGTTATAGGAAGAGAGAGATGAGAACGCTTATCTATAACGCTGGAAAACAGCTGCAGATAGAAACCTCCAAGAAAGGTATATTTTGCCGGTATGTGTAGATCAGAGCATTGAGCAAAGCCAGTAGACGTAATTAGATAGACATACGACAAGGAAAGATGGACGAGCGCGATCGCCAGAGACAGGAAGCACGATAATGAAGTGATTGATTCATGAAAGAACACTCAATCAATCTGTAACAATGCCCAGGCGTCTCTGGGGCAGTGACGTAATGTTCCTGTTGTATTCTTTCCGTTCTATTGACAAAGGTATGATATGTCTATGTCACCAGTGTCTGTAGTGCTGTAGTAAGATTGTTACTTTCAGTCTTCTCTTTTTTCTATCCAGCTTGTAAATTAATGGAATATAAGGCACACTGACTAAATTTGAGAGATGTCAAGAGTTGGTATTTAATCAGAAGTACGTAGCGATGAGAGAACAGAGAGAATTGCTTGGTAGAGTCATTGCAGTGATGAGAGAACAGAGAGAATTGCTTGGTAGAGTCATTGCAGTGATGAGAGTTTGCTCACTAAGATATACATGGTTAAATCGAACTTTTCCCCCATTAACCTTGACCTCCAGGTAGTTGGCATTCCTACTTCTAGTCGTTCTTGAACGATAAAAACAGCAGGTCATGTGTTAACGTTGAGCACGTAAACGAACTATTGACAGGTGAAAAAATCAAAAAGTGTAAGCTGTATATCCCTACATGGGACAAATTACAGATATATAGTCCTTAACGACTACTTAAATGTAGCTATCTGAATATATGTTGGTTAAGGTAGCCCTAACTGGGCTTCCGAATATATGTTGGTTAAGGTAGCCCTAACTGGGGCTTCCGAATATATGTTGGTTAAGGTAGCCCTAACTGGGGCTTCCGAATATATGTTGGTTAAGGTAGCCCTAACTGGGGCTTCCGAATATATGTTGGTTAAGGTAGCCCTAACTGGGGCTTCCGAATATATGTTGGTTAAGGTAGCCCTAACTGGGGCTTCCGAATATATGTTGGTTAAGGTAGCCCTAACTGGGGCTTCCGAATGCGTATACGCTAATCTTCTTGCGCTACCAAGAAAGAGACATGAACATCATCAAGTGCCATGTCTGCTGGTGTGAGTGATTATGTCTCTCCGTAACTTTCGATCTCGACAACTATTTATCATTTCTATTGTGAAGAGAGTTTCTGCCAAGAAATTCTCTTAAGCTATCTTGTATCTTTTCTCTTTGCTTTCCTCTATCTCGTCCTCCTTTAATTGCCCCAGTTGTTACAATATATTCCAGCTGTTCACTTCTCATTTCATGGCCAAAAAAGGATGATCACTAAGATATTAAGATTATTAGATCTTCATAATTTTGGAAATTATCTCTCTATTTGCTTTAGCCTCATTCAAAGCGTTTTCATTACTCTTCATAACTGACCATGGTGTTTTCAGCATTCTTCAGTAAGAGACCTGACTGTTGAAATGTTTTCCCGAGTACAATGATGATGACCCTTCGGCCAAAACAAAAACAATACAATCTTAACGTGGTAGGCACTACAGTGGGAACGCTTGGGTTTAGTCCAAAAATATAATATATAAGATATCTACGATTGTGTTTTCAAAATATATTTTGAAGGATATCAATTATTTTATGACCAAAATGTATACTTAAGGATAAATATGATTGTTGATCAAAATATATATGATTTTTGTCTTTCTTCACTTTCTCTTGTATCAGTTCTGGTGTCGATAAAAATTCAAAGTTCTGGTTCTCGCCCAGCAGCCTCACTGATTATAGATAGCATTTGTCGCATCGTTTCTTTGATGTTGTCAGGCCATCTTACTCTTATATAGAATTGTTTGATCTATATATATATATATTGAAGGCTATCTGCCATTGTTTGGAGAAAAAGATATATTGTTTAACCAAAAATATATGTTGAAGGTTATATACGATTATTTCACTAAAATGATACGCTTGAACGTTATTTATGATTGTTTAACCAATAAAGATGTTTTGAAAGATATATATAGATAGATAATGTGATATATTGTTTAACCAAAAGATACACTTTGAAGTGTATGTGTGACTGTTTAACCGAAAAGATTTTTTGAAGGCCATCTATGATTGTTTGACCCAAGAAAGATATATTGAAAGATATCAATTATTGCTTAATGAAAAGGAACATTGAAGTATAACTACGATTGTTTGACCAAATGTTAACATGCTGAAGGTTGGCTATTATTGTTTCTTTGAGAGTGAGACTATGATTGGTGAGTGTGTTGGTATGAGACTCCAAGACTCGAAGTCAGGCTGAAGGCATGGAGACTGTGTCCAGTAGAACAGAGTAGAAGTGTACAAATAATAGGAGCTGCAATAATTGTCAACATGAATACTTTGCTTCATCTGTTGAGGAAAGAATGATTACCTGTGGGAGTGCTCGGAGTACAGTGATGTCGTCTTCTGTAAACAGTAATCAGTTGCCATACTTGTAATGGCCCAAGAGATTGTGTCGTCTGTGTTCAAGAAAGACATTCACATTTCTAACATAGAGTCTAGTTCTCTCTCTCTCTCTCTCTCTCTCTCTCTCTCTCTCTCTGCAATCAGGACTCAATCAGAGTAGGATTCCAGACTCTCACATGAGGTCAGCTGTCACGTTAAGTGTGTTGATCGCCCCCACAGACAGAACATCACAATTAGAGTCTGCCAGATCCACTCTGACCGAACACCCGTTAATACGTTGCACTGTGTTCTGCGCCAGTGGCCCAGTGCTTCCGATTTCAGCCAGCATTTTATTCAAGTTTGCTTTCCTTAGCCTTTGATTGTCCCCAATCTTCCTGCAAGGCGGCAGATTGTCTTTTCTGTAGGGGGATTCTGCCCTTAGATGGTCGGCCCTCCCAGGTTGACGAGCACCATCTGCCCGAGTCACTAGAGGTGACTAACACAGACATGCACACACAAAGATATGAGATGTGACTAACACAGACATGCACACAGCGAAACGAGGCATGACTAACACTGACACACATCAAGATATATGACACATGACTAACAAAAACATGCACATAAAGATATGAGATATGACTGACATAGACATGCACACACAAAGATATGACACATGCCTAACATAGACATGCACACACAAAGATATGACACATGCCTAACATAGACATGCACACACAAAGATATGACACATGCCTAACATAGACATGCACACACAAAGATATGACACATGCCTAACATAGACATGCACACACAAAGATATGACACATGCCTAACATAGACATGCACACACAAAGATATGACACATGCCTAACATAGACATGCACACACAAAGATATGACACATGCATAACATAGACATGCACACACAAAGATATGACACATGCCTAACATAGACATGCACACACAAAGATATGACACATGCCTAACATAGACATGCACACACAAAGATATGACACATGCCTAACATAGACATGCACACACAAAGATATGACACATGCCTAACATAGACATGCACACACAGATTCTAATTCTATTTATTTCATTGAGTGTTTCTGTGTGCCACCTGAAACCGCATGAGAGACAAGATTAGAAGTGATAAACTGAGAATAAAGCTAGGAATAATTCCCGCCATTGAATACATACAGAAACATCATATAAAATGGTTTGGCCACGTGATAAGACAAAAAGATCAAAACAGAGCATAATGAGCCTGCAAAAAACTGTACGAGAACACCGGACTCAACGGCAGCCAACAAGACAGATGGAATATTAGAAACACTAGGAAACATAATACCAGGAGAAGCCAATAGAAGAGCAAAAGACCGTGAACTATATCTTCCCTCAACGCTGAACGATAAATGAGGAAGGAAAGAAGTGTGTCTGTGGCGTAGTATTCAGAGCGTTGGCTTGGTTATGAAATGATGTCCGTTCAATCCCAGATACTAGTCATCACTTCAGTCAATCCAGCTGATAAAGGAAATCGATACTTCAGTTTATGATGAGGGAATTCTTAACATAGCGTTGGTACTTCAGTTTATGATAGGGGAATTCTTAACATAGCGTTGGTACTTCAGTTTATGATGAAGTAATTCTTAACATAGCGTTGGTACTTCAGTTTATAATGAGGGAATTCTTAACATAAAGTTGGTACTTCAGTTTATAAGGGAATTCTTAACATAGCGTTGGTACTTCAGTTTATGATGAGGGAATTCTTAACATAGCGTTGGTACTTCAGTTTATGATAAGGAATTCTTAACATAGCGTTGATACTTCAGTTTATGATGAAGGAATTCTTAACATAGTGTTGGTACTTCAGTTTATGGT
The DNA here is from genome assembly GCA_032433765.1 of Megaustenia siamemsis. Taxonomy (NCBI): domain Eukaryota; kingdom Metazoa; phylum Mollusca; class Gastropoda; order Stylommatophora; family Ariophantidae; genus Megaustenia; species Megaustenia siamemsis. The sequence continues at coordinate 41,803,747 of JAVIAB010000126.1, forward strand.
GAGGGAATTCTTAACATAGCGTTGGTACTTCAGTTTATGATGAAGGAATTCTTAACATGCGTTGGTACTTCAGTTTATGATGAGGAAATTCTTAACATAGCGTTGGTACTTCAGTTTATGATGAGGGAATTCTTAACATAGCGTTGATACTTCAGTTTATGATGAAGGAATTCTTAACATAGTGTTGGTACTTCAGTTTATGATGAGGGAATTCTTAACATAGAGTTGGTACTTCAGTTTATGATGAAGGAATTCTTAACATAGCGTTGGTACTTCAGTTTATGATGAGGGAATTCTTAACATAGCATTGGTACTTCAGTTTATGATGAGGAAATTCTTAACATAGCGTTGGTACTTCAGTTTATGATGAGGGAATTCTTAACATAGCGTTGGTACTTCAGTTTATGATGAGGGAGGGATTTTTTAACATAGCGTTGATACTTCAGTTTATGATGAGGGAATTCTTAACATAGCGTTGGTACTTCAGTTTATGATGAGGGAATTCTTAACATAGCGTTGGTACTTCAGTTTATGATGAGGGAATTCTTAACATAGCGTTGATACTTCAGTTTATGATGAAGGAATTCTTAACATAGTGTTGGTACTTCAGTTTATGATGAGGGAATTCTTAACATAGCGTTGGTACTTCAGTTTATGATGAAGGAATTCTTAACATAGCGTTGGTACTTCAGTTTATGATGAGGGAATTCTTAACATAGCATTGGTACTTCAGTTTATGATGAGGGAATTCTTAACATAGCGTTGGTACTTCAGTTTATAATGAGGGAATTCTTAACATAGCGTTGGTACTGCAGTTTATGATGAGGGAATTCTTAACATAGCGTTGGTACTTCAGTTTATGATGAGGGAATTCTTAACATAGCGTTGGTACTTCAGTTTATGATGAGGGAGGGAATTCTTAACATAGCGTTGGTACTTCAGTTTATGATGAGGGAATTCTTAACATAGCGTTGGTACTTCAGTTTATGATGAAGGAATTCTTAACAAAGTGTTGGTACTTCAGTTTATGATGAGGGAATTCTTAACATAGCGTTGGTACTTCAGTTTATGATGAAGGAATTCTTAACATAGCCTTGGTACTTCAGTTTATGATGAGGGAATTCTTAACATAGCATTGGTACTTCAGTTTATGATGAGGGAATTCTTAACATAGCGTTGGTACTTCAGTTTATAATGAAGGAATTCTTAACATAGTGTTGGTACTGCAGTTTATTATGAGGGAATTCTTAAAATAGCGTTGATACTTCAGTTTATGATGAAGGAATTCTTAACATAGTGTTGGTACTTCAGTTTATGATGAGGGAATTCTTAACATAGCGTTGGTACTTCAGTTTATGATGAAGGAATTCTTAACATAGCGTTGGTACTTCAGTTTATGATGAGGGAATTCTTAACATAGCATTGGTACTTCAGTTTATGATGAGGGAATTCTTAACATAGCGTTGGTACTTCAGTTTATAATGAGGGAATTCTTAACATAGCGTTGGTCCTGCAGTTTATGATGAGGGAATTCTTAACATAGCGTTGGTACTTCAGTTTATGATGAGGGAATTCTTAACATAGCGTTGGTACTTCAGTTTATGATGAGGGAGGGAATTCTTAACATAGCGTTGGTACTTCAGTTTATGATGAGGGAATTCTTAACATAGCGTTTGTACTTCAGTTTATGATGAAGGAATTCTTAACATAGTGTTGGTACTTCAGTTTATGATGAGGGAATTCTTAACATAGCGTTGGTACTTCAGTTTATGATGAAGGAATTCTTAACATAGCGTTGGTACTTCAGTTTATGATGAGGGAATTCTTAACATAGCATTGGTACTTCAGTTTATGATGAGGGAATTCTTAACATAGCGTTGGTACTTCAGTTTATAATGAGGGAATTCTTAACATAGCGTTGGTACTGCAGTTTATGATGAGGGAATTCTTAACATAGCGTTGGTACTTCAGTTTATGATGAGGGAATTCTTAACATAGCGTTGGTACTTCAGTTTATGATGAGGGAGGGATTTTTTAACATAGCGTTGATACTTCAGTTTATGATGAAGGAATTTTTAAAATAGCGTTGGTACTTCAGTTTATGATGAGGGAATTCTTAACATAGCGTTCACCTGTTGCGTTGGTATGGATGCGTTCTGTCGCTAATTTACGACAAAGCTTACTTTTCGGCCCGCTACGATGCGCTGTAGATAGAAGATTGTGGAGGGACATGATCACCTACGCCAACCGGTATGTCACATGATGATGATGATGACATTCGTCTTTCCGGGCTAGGATTTATGATGTATTAAATATCAGCGGCCATTTTTGACCAACACTTTTCCACTTTTAATTGCCAATAGTTGTTCAACGTGCGCAGATTTCACATGGGAACTCCTGTTTTTTTTTCACCGTTGTCTCCAGGGACTAGACTTTGGATCTCACTACCCAGAAATAAGGGAAGGATAAAGCCACGAAGAAACCACGGGATCGAAGAGAACAGTTCCCACTGCGGCGGGTGAGATTCAAAACTGGGACCTTTCTCAGCTTTAACATCTTATGTTTAGCACTAGTTCAGAACAATGGTTGTAGATTAGTTTTCAAAGTTGTGTCTCCTCTAGACTACTGTCACCTCTAGTTCCTTATTTGAGCACAGCGGTTGTTGATTAGGTTTTTCAACTTTGTGTCTGCTCTAGATTACTGTCACCTCTAGTCCCCTATTAGAGCACAGCGGTTGTTGATTAGGTTTTTCAACGTTGTGTCTCCTCTAGATTACTGTCACCTCTAGTCCCCTATTAGAGCACAGTGGTTGTTGATTAGGTTTTTCAACGTTGTGTCTCCTCTAGATTACTGTCACCTCTAGTCTCCTATTAGAGCACAGTGGTTGTTGATTAGGTTTTTCAACGTTGTGTCTCCTCTAGATTACTGTCACCTCTAGTCCCCTATTAGAGCACAGTGGTTGTTGATTAGGTTTTTCAACGTTGTGTCTCCTCTAGATTACTGTCACCTCTAGTCCCCTATTAGAGCACAGTGGTTGTTGATTAGGTTTTTCAACGTTGTGTCTCCTCTAGACTACTGTCACCTCTAGTCCCCTATTAGAGCACAATGGTTGTTGATTAGGTTTCATCGTTGTGCCTCCTCTAGACTACTGTCACCGCTCGTCCACTAGTTCAGCACAATGGTTGTAGATTAGGTTTCAACGTTGTGTCTCCTCTAGACTTCTGTCACCGCTCGTCCACTAGTTCAGCACAGTAGTTGTAGATTAGGTTTCAACATTGTACCTCCTCTAGACTACTGTCACCGCTCGTCCACTAGTTCAGCACAACGGTTGTAGATTAAGTTTCAACGTTGTGTCTCCTCTAGACTACTGTCACCGCTCGTCCACTAGTTCAGCACAACGGTTGTAGATTAAGTTTCAACGTTGTGTCTCCTCTAGACTACTGTCACCGCTCGTCAACTAGTTCAGCACAATGATTGTAGATTAGGTTTCAACGTTGTGTCTCCTCTAGACTACTGTCACCGCTCGTCCACTAGTTCAGCACAATGATTGTAGATTAGGTTTCAACATTGTACCTCCTCTAGACTACTGTCACCGCTCGTCCACTAGTTCAGCACAATGATTGTAGATTAGGTTTCAACATTGTACCTCCTCTAGACTACTGTCACCGCTCGTCCACTAGTTCAGCACAGTAGTTGTAGATTAAGTTTCAACGTTGTGCCTCCTCTAGACTACTGTCACCGCTCGTCCACTAGTTCAGCACAACGGTTGTAGATTAAGTTTCAACATTGTACCTCCTCTAGAATACTGTCACCGCTCGTCAACTAGTTCAGCACAACGGTTGTAGATTAAGTTTCAACATTGTACCTCCTCTAGACTACTGTCACCGCTCGTCCACTAGTTCAGCACAACGGTTGTAGATTAAGTTTCAACGTTGTGTCTCCTCTAGACTACTGTCACCGCTCGTCAACTAGTTCAGCACAATGATTGTAGATTAGGTTTCAACACTGTACCTCCTCTAGACTACTGTCACCGCTCGTCCACTAGTTCAGCACAATAGTTGTAGATTAGGTTTCAACGTTGTACCTCCTCTAGACTACTGTCACCGCTCGTCCACTAGTTCAGCACAATAGTTGTAGATTAGGTTTCAACGTTATACATCTAGACCATCCAGCCTCCCAATGCGGAAATGTTATTAACATCGTGGAAGCGTCATGGCCCCTCAACATCCCCCAGCAAACTGAAGCTTATTAATACTTTATTTCTCGAAGACTTTGTCTATTATGAGACCTTATATTCGCCGGTTCCTATGGGACAATGTTTAAGACATTATCAAGTTGGCATATTAGCCAATAAATGGGAATTCAGTCTATTCTATTTTTCATTCATTTGACGTACAGATGAAAAAAGGACGTGCATTTGCATTTCAATATTAAGGAGGATTAGTTTCTTCGATCCTCAAAGCTACATGTCTGTTTGTCTGTCTGCTTGTCTGTCTGCTAGTCTGTCTAACTGATTAACTCAATTATCTCGTATTCCACCAGGTGTCCATGCAAACCAATCAAGTCATATATAACGTAAATAGAAATAACATGTTTCAGAGAGATATAACGTTTTCTAAGAGAGCAAATCTCATTTTTGGGAGCCTCGATAGCTCAGTGGTTAGTGAACTGGACTACAAAGGACAAGAGGTAGGGTTCGATCCCAACCGACGGCTTCCGGTTCACCCAGCCTTTAATGGGTACCGGATTTTTTTCTGGGAAAGTAAAGTGGCACGGGCGTAATACCGACCACATTACCCCAAAAATTATGTGCTGACGGTCTGTAAAATGTATGATCACTAACACCATATTCCCTATACGCCACTTGGCGTGACAGTGGTACTTTACTTTTTTTTTTTTTTACTAATCTCATTTTATTTCTCACAATAGCAATCCCTCGTAAACTATACCAATTAATCCAGTCTAGTGAATTCAGTCTAATTCAATCTTTTAAAACTTTATGTTAATCCAAAGCTACTCTAATCAAATTCAATTTGTTCTAAATAATTTTAACGTAGTTTATTGTAAACTAAATGAGCAATAATGCGTTAAACAAGCATTGTAGGTTTAATCCAGCCTAATCTAATCTAATGTAAGCTCATGTAATCTAATCTAATCTAATTGCTATAATATTATTTTAATCCTAATTCAAAATCATCTTTTTTTTATCACTTTTAACAACATATTTCCAGCTATCTATTTGCCAACATATTTTCCAGCTATCTATCTGTCAACATATTTTCCAGCTATCTATCTACCAACATATTTTCCAGCTAACTATCTGTCAACATATTTTCCAGCTATCTATCTGTCAACATTTTCCAGCTATCTATTTGGCCAACATATTTTCCAGCTATCTATCTGTCAACATTTTCCAGCTATCTATTTGGCCAACATATTTTTCAGCTATCTATTTGCCAACATGTTTTCCAGCTATCTATTTGGCCAACATATTTTCCAGCTATCTATTTACCAACATGTTTTCCAGCTATCTATCTGTCAACATATTTTCCAGCTATCTATCTGCCAACATATTTTCCAGCTATCTATTTACCAACATGTTTTCCAGCTATCTATTTGGCCAACATATTTTCCAACTATCTATTTACCAACATGTTTTCCAGCTATATATTTGGCCAACATGTTTTCCAGCTATCTATTTGGCCAACATATTTTCCAGCTATCTATTTACCAACATGTTTTCCAGCTATCTATTTGACCCAACATATTTTCCAGCTATCTATTTAGCCAACATGTTTTCCTACTATCTATTTGGCCAACATTTTTTCCAGCCATCTATTTGCCAACATTATTCCTGTTATCTATTTACTAACCAACATGTTTTCCAACTATCTATTTGGCAATCAACATGTCTATCTGTGCATCTCTCTTATGTTGTATATCATCTCTTAGTCCGTTAATTGTTTATCAATTTCTTTTATTAAGCCGATGCTCTTTTCCTTTTGAGCCAATTCTATAACCTCTTTTCACTGATATGTTCATTGTTGTGTCTTTACGCCTATCCTCCTTTACCCATTTACTAAACAGGCATTGATAATATTTGTTTTCCACCTTCTGGTATTACGCTCTTGATAACATATTATTGATTGTTTGTATACTTTCTTCAAGCATTCAACCTTACCCGTGATTTCTTTCTTTTTTTTTTTTTTTTTTTTTTTTTTTTTTGTTATAGTTTTGACAATATACTTTTGCTTTTTTTGTGTTGTCAAATTTCTGCCACTAATAGTTGATCCTACATGTTCTTACTTCCTAATCATAATTGCCTTTATTTCATTTTTTCTTGAATGTGCAAATAGTCCGTAGTTTCTCAATGCCATGTATCATTTCATCGTTATCAAACTGTCACAAATATCTCCTAGACCCACAACAACACAGCCCTCCATCACGCCTCACTCAGTGTCAAAACATTTTGTAAACGAGAGAATATTGCTTGGGCGCCGGACACACAGAGTTAATACGGGTCACGTGATCACCGTTCGTCGCCGCTCCGCGATAATATCGGCAATTATCGTGTTCATCAATACAGAGTCGTGTCCCTTGCGATCAGGTGAGTGAATTAAGACTAACCTCGTTGTGGGTGGGTTAGCAAAATATAGATCAATAAACAGGGGTCCCTTTATTCCAGCCGCTAAAGTGGAGAGGGTGGGGAGATGCCGCCAGTTTTTATTTTATTGATTGTAATGTGTTAAAGAGTAATGCCCCCAGCTTGGATGCTAGAGAAGAATACTATGGGGCGCATAACGAATAACAAAATTATTCACACACATACATAATATGTCAAGTAATTAATTTATAATTCTTCTTCTTTCTTCTTCAGCTCCCTGTGGAGCATATGTCTTCAACAAACACTTTTCAAGCCATTATGTTTCTTGCTATTCTTTTAAGATCATTCCATTTCTTCCCTATCATCTTCATCTCTGCTTCCATCTGACTTCTCCAAGAATTCCTAAGTCTTCCACTTTGTCTTTTTCCCTGGGGATTCCAAAAAAGGGCCTGTTGTGTAATACTTATGTTTGTGAAATTTTTTCGGCATATTTTTTTACAGTACGGGATAGCCACTCCCATGCCCAACGCTCCTTAGTCGCCTCTTACGAACATGTAATGTGTGGTTAATTTTGTGTTATTGTAAGTCATATGTTCAACTGATTGTATGTTAAAAAAAACAAAACAAGTAAAGTACCCCTGTCACGCCAAGATGTGTATAGGGAATATGATGTTAGTGACCAAATTTTACAGACCTTCGGCACTTGATTTTTGGGGTAATGTGGTCGGTATCACGCCAGTGCCGCTTTACTTTCCCAGAAAAAAATCTGGCACCCATTAAAGGCTGGGTGAATCGGAAGCCGTCGGTTGGGATCGAACCCTACCCTTTGTCTTTTTGATTGTATGTGATATATGCAAATAAGTGTTCATCAATATGCCGCTAGATAGACTTCCTCTTGTTAGCTTCAGATCAACAAAGCAGTCAGTGGCCGCACGTTGTGGTGACATGATCAATAAAGCTGCTTCACTTTTATTCGCCGTGACTTTCAGAGAAAATGGATACTCCAAATCTGGCCCACACTGTTCATAATTCTTTTCACTGCATAGGCTTTCTCTCTCTCTCTTCAAATTGATCTGCGAAACATCGTTTTCATTCCATTGTTTCTGGATCTTTTATATAAACACATGATCAATCCATCCCTAGTATGTGTCTGTTATCACCGCGTGTTTATATTGTTATCTCTTTATGTTGTTATATCTTTATGTTATAACGTTATGTAGTTCTCCCAAAATATTCTGTAGATTTCTCTTAGGAGTGATATATGCGGTACTCTTGGTGTTTCCTTTTAATTCATCGTTCGGATTTTGGTGGACTTTCGTTTGCATTTAGTTTTTTTAGTTTTATTTAGTTTAATTTAGCTTTGTTTAGGTTTATTTAGTTTTATTTAGTTTAATTTAGATTTGTTTAGGTTTATTTAGTTTTATTTAGTTTAATTTAGCTTTGTTTAGGTTTATTTAGTTTATTTAGTTTAATTTAGCTTTGTTTAGGTTTATTTAGTTTTATTTTGAGTACAAATCAGTAAATAACCGTAAAACCTTCCCTCCACACACTAAAGACAAATAATAATACATGAACTTTGTTATAGAGGGAAACTTCCCAGGTGATAATCAGCGAATCATTTCAGAGGAAGAGCTATGTTTACAGCACTCGGAAAAAATGACAAATAATCAACAGAAAGAAAAAAACAAAGAACAATATAAGGACAGAAGCAGGATCGAACCTTTAGTTAGCTGAGTTGGCAGTGTTCGCTAGCGTTTGGCTTTTCGTGGCAAGGCGCTGTGCCAAGGAGTACGGGCTCGATCCTGCTTCGGACCATATATTGTTCTTTGTTTTTCTTTTCTGTTGTTGATTATTTGTCATTTTTTCCGAGTGCTGTAAACATAACTCTTCCTCTGAATTGATTCCCCTTCATGCCAATCTGCAAGGACAATATGGGTTTAGTGCACATTAAATATCAACTACAGGTGTTGTTGATGTAGTCGGTATCACGCCAGGTTGCTTTACTTTCCATCAAAAGAAATATAGGGTACCCATTTTCAAAGACTGATTGAACCCCAAAGCTGCATCGATCCAAACAAATTAGCCATATTTGATAATTTAATCCGGATCTTCATGGTCGATAGTTAGAGCATAAGCCACACGGCCGTAGATGTCGTGATCGAACCCTACAGCCTCAACTCAGCCATCAACTATCTCCAAACTGGTGTGATCAAAGAAACTCAATGGCGATAATCTGAAATTGCAAATTTCATTTTTCCTGATGTAAAATTCAGGAGGAACATAAAGTATATATACTTGCCTGAAGTAGAGGGGAAAGGGAGTACATAGATTGGTAAGTGACAACATCTAACGCTGATGTCATTAAAGCAAATTCATCAACATAACAAAGCTGATTTGTGCAAGTTTTATTTGGCCTTGCCCGACTTAGTAAACTATAAGATGAGCACAAAAACAATCCTTGATTTACTGAAAATAAAACTGGTTGATTTGAGGACTAGATCCTGAGGGTAGTGATTACTCTTTTCCCCGCTGCACTGGCATCTCGTTGTCAGCATATTTGTCAACGAGTATCTGTCGAACGAACTGGTGGCGTTAGATTACATGAGTAGGTATTCTACAAGTGGCCCTAACACCGGGCCTAATACTTTATGATTTTTTTTTTCTTAGGAAGGACGGAGTATATGTCTCCTCACACCCAAAACCCTGTATGACCTGCAGGACGGCATCATTGAAGATATAAAAGTCAGTCACGCCATATATGCTGCAAAGTTTGCTCAGAGCTACATTATTCGATCGATTTTTGCCGAGTAACAGCTGCGGCGCACATCGAGTGTGTATGATACTAACCGATACCACACGAAGCTTTATGAGTTGATGCAACTGTAGCCACCAAGGTCTAAGGATATTCCAATAAAATCACAGTCTATTTCTGTCGGAAGTCAAGGACATTTTTTGTGTGTTCAACCTGTACAGTTTAAGGTTTATCATTATCATCATGTGCCATATCGGTTGGCGTAGGTGATCATGTCCCTCCACAATCTTCTATCGACAGTGTATCGTATCAGTTCTGTTGTTGACTGTTTCCCATGCCATGACACCAAGCAATCCAGTATTTTCTTTCTTTGTCGCCCGCGATCTCTCTTTCCTTTTATTTTGCCAGTTGTAACCACGTATTCCAACTTTCCTCTTCTCATGATGTGCCCGAAAAATGTTGATTGGTTCTTTCTGATGTTTTTTAAGAGCTCCCTTTTTGTGTTGGCCTCTTTGAGAACTTCCTCATTGGTCTTTTTAGCTGTCCAGGGAACTTTCAACATTTAAGGTTTATAACGGTACAAATATCTGAATAAAAACAAGCATAAAGTACAACTACGATTATACGTGCATCAGTAAAGTGAGCATTTGTGGAGGTCCAAAGAATAAAGGTAACATATGGTAGTGCTCAATCAGGGTATGCTGTAAATTGAAGCTTGTAATTATAAACTAATGGTGTATATATATTTTTGATGATAAACTAATGGTGCATATATATTCTTGATGATAAACTAATGGTGCATATATATTCTTGATGATAAACTAATGGTGCATATATATTCTTGATGATAGGCTAGATAAGGCTTAGTGCTACCATTCTGTCTGTTGTGATTTTTTTTGTTGTTGTTTTTTTCGTTCGCCAACTTTTACCTCTGACGAAGTCCCATGAGACTAGGAACTGAATTTTTGCGTGTTAATCCATTTTTCCCTGGCAGCCGACTGCACAGGGGTCCCTCGCCGCACAGGCAGATAACTCCGACTTCGGAGGTACCCATATTTTTTTCCGTCGATGAGTAATTGACGTTTCAAGCCGGACCTCGCTGCTGAGACCAGTGATGGTTGCCGCAGAGAGAAATCATAAATAAAAATCCTAACCAACCAGGATTTGAGCCCACAACTTCTCTGTACTCGAGGCCGGCGTCTTACCTTACGACCAACCAGTCCCCTGCTGTGATGTAAGACCTGATCTAATCAGACAGAATACCTCTCCTCAACTTCTACTGTAGACGTTACAGAACTGGACAGAGTCGTGGGCATCAACATCAATGACAAATCCAGTATGCAATTTCTAGAGTCTGGGACAACTACCCAGTACTCTAACAGATTTGATGGCATAACTAGCCGTACTATAACAGGTTTGATGGCATAGCTAGCCGTACTCTAACAGGTTTGATGGCATAGCTAGCCGTACTCTAACAGGTTTGATGGCATAACTAGCCAGTACTCTAACAGGTTTGATGGCATAACTAGCCGTACTCTATCAGGTTTGATGGCATAACTAGCCGTACTCTAATAGGTTTCATGGCATAACTAGCCGTACTCTAACAGGTTTGATGGCACAACTAGCCGTACTCTAACAGGTTTGATGGCATAACTACCCGTACTCTAACAGGTTTGATGGCATAACTAGCCGTACTCTAACAGGTTTGATGGCATAACTAGCCAGTACTCTAACAGGTTTGATGGCACAACTAGCCAGTACTCTAACAGGCTTGATGGCATAACTAGCCAGTACTCTAACAGGTTTGATGGCATAACTAGCCAGTACTCTAACAGGTTTGATGGCATAACTAGCCAGTACTCTAACAGGTTTGATGGCATAACTAGCCAGTACTCTAACAGGTTTGATGGCATAACTAACCAGTACTCTAACAGGTTTGATGGCATAACTAGCCAGTACTCTAACAGGTTTGATGGCATAACTAGCCAGTACTCTAACAGGTTTGATGGCATAACTAGCCAGTACTCTAACAGGTTTGATGGCATAACTAGCCAGTACTCTAACAGGTTTGATGGCATAACTAACCAGTACTCTAACAGGTTTGATGGCATAACTAGCCGTACTCTAACAGGTTTGATGGCATAACTAGCCAGTACTCTAATAGGTTTGATGGCATAACTAGCCAGTACTCTAACAGGTTTGATGGCATAACTAGCCAGTACTCTAACAGGTTTGATGGCATAACTAGCCAGTACTCTAACAGTTGTGATGGCATAACTAGCCAGTACTCTAACAGGTTTGATGGCATAACTAGCCAGTACTCTAACAGGTTTGATGGCATAACTAGCCGTACTCTAACAGGTTTGATGGCATAACTAGCCAGTACTCTAACAGGTTTGATGGCATAACTAGCCGTACTCTAACAGGTTTGATGGTATAACTAGCCAGTACTCTAACAGGTTTGATGGCATAACTAGCCAGTACTCTAACAGGTTTGATGGCATAACTAGCCAGTACTCTAACAGGTTTGATGGCATAACTAACCAGTACTCTAACAGGTTTGATGGCATAACTAGCCAGTACTCTAACAGGTTTGATGGCATAACTAGCCAGTACTCTAACAGGTTTACTGGCATAAAACATCGTAGACTAACAATTACAAACCTGGAATCACAAATCACATCGTACTCATACACACCGTAGTGCAATGTATAAATCTATAACTGCTGCTCAGTTGTATCTGTCTATCGCTGACAGTATATCTATTCCTCTAAAACTGTCTAGGATGATCCTAAACTTCTACATCATCCTATGTCTAGCTGACTTCATATTGCTGTATCGCTGATCTCCTACTTCATTTCTAACTATATACTCTTCGCTAATTCTGGTATCAACCTTTCTCTCCAGACGTTATCCGTCCCGCTAGCGCTTTGCCTGATCTCAACTATGTCGCGTGCGATCAAGATACTGACGGTAACTGGCAAGTCCAGGACTTTAACTTACCACTTCGAGTTTCGAGTTTGGTCACGTGACTAACCTAATCATACGATCTCGAGATGTCCTTCAAATTGTCCAGTGTTCAGCGTGGCTGAGTAGCTTAACATTTTCTGGTCATTCCTCTGTTAACTCTATAACTCCCAATTTCCGAATACACTGTTTAACCCTCCCAATCGCAAGATCTGATATAGTGATGTCGCAGTGCGATGTACATGTTTGAAGTATTATTTCACACCAATATAAACAATATGTTATATTTCTCTTATCAATGAAAGACGCATCCACATTTGGAAGATGTTTTATCCACTCAGTCGTCAGTTTCTCATAAGAATGGCCATGACAAAAGAAAGAAATGGGAGATAAATTGAGCATTTACTTTGGAAGAAATGGAAGTCACAGAAGAGCGGTAGTGTGTGGACTTCTCTACTGAGGATAAGAATTTTCAGATTCTTTTATGTGAAAAAGAGAAGATAATGACGTAATGATGGAGGTTATTTCTCTTCTTTTATCTACTTTACTCTACTTCTGATGGCTTTCCGCTTCCAGGGGGAAGTCTGGGCATGCCCTATATACACCTTGATTTATTGTTTTCCTTGAATGATACTCATAGTAATGTCTTTTATTTAATTAATCCATCGTCTTCTAGGCCTTCCTTTCTTCTCTTCTTAGTTGCGTCATAATATTAAGTCCATTGAAATACGATGTCCAGTGATGGTCATGTTACATCTCGAAACCACTTGATCTGTTCTTTTTTTACATGATTTTAGTCCAGCTGTTTTCCTTATATCATGATTTCTGATTCTGTCTTTTCTTGTCACATTCTGCATACTTCATTTGTATCTTTGTTCTCTGTCAACGATGTATATGTTTCTCTTTCTTCGACTATAAACGTCCAAGTTCGACGTTAGTGGCAGGGTGTTAGAGAGGAGATGCTCTAATACTTGTGCTCTCTGTTGTGTGTCTGTTGTACCGTACTGGAGCACACTATCCAATCATATTGTCCAGTCACGTTGTTCGTTTTGCAAAATCTGTTTTAGTCACGTGACTTAAGTTAGTGTTGATAGCCAAAAACAAATCGTACCAACATCATACGTCATACATGCCACGGGTAGGCGGGGAGATTCTTTCTTTATTGATCTCTGTTTCTCTGGAAGAAAGGTCTTAAAAGAAATATGAATCAATTGTGCTGCTCATTATAGAAGATGTCGCCTTATGTGCCTGGTGGTATAAACAGTAGGGAGAAGGCAAAGAAAGGCACGTGAACGCATCAAATTGCGAAGCTGCAGTGATGCTAATTGTGAGAGGAAATGAAAAACAAAATAGAAAAAAAAAGGTATGGTTGAAACTTCACGCAAAAAAAAAAAAAAAATCAGAACGACGTTTCAGCTCAATAGGCCTTCAGCAGGGACAAACAGACAACACACACAAATATGTATTTAAGTATGTACCTCAACTGAAGTATGTAAGTATTTATATTAAATACATATTTGTGTGTGTGTGTGTGGTATGTTTGTTCCTGCTGAAGCCCTATTGAGCCGAAACGTCGTTCTGTTTTGTGTTGTCCTCTTGTTAAGTGAAGCTTTAACCATACCGTTTTTTTTTCTTTTTTTTCTATATCTATTTTTTTCTATATCTATTTTTTTCTATATCTATTTTTCTCATTTCTCGACATAACCAGTAGCTCGCTGGCTGTGCACACATTAATATCGTCTTGTAGGTTATCGATCCTGTTTGCCTACCTCTACATTCAAAATTGCTACAGTCTCATGAATTCTCATTAAGAGCTCAGATCTGTGTCTATGTTTAACGTGAATTCGTTGAGGATCTTCAAAGCGTCGTTATTGAGTAGTCACGTCATTTTCTTGCCTTTTTTTATCTTTTTGATAACGAATGAACTTTTACTTTACCGATATTTAAGTGGAAATGATTTATTCTTCCTTGTGTTGGCGGTTCGACAGGCAAACACATAGTTCGACAATAATGACGCCGGGCGGGTATGTCCAACCCGAATGTGAAAAGTCTGTGACGGTGGATGGGGCGGAAGAATCAGATATGATCAACGGCTCAGAAAGCGAAAACAGCAAAGTGTGTGGTACACATGAGGCATATTCAGGAAACGAAAGACAAATGTGGCAGACCACCGTTAAAGAGACTAGAGCCTCACCACGTAACATTGCAAAGAAAGCCATGGAAAGAAATTCTAACTACCTGAGACATACTATAACTAGTGATGAAAATGCAAAACTGAAATAAACAAAAGAATAAGTATGTCAAAAAGTAATTTTAATGCCATGAAAAATATACTAACATCAAAACAAATAACACCAAGGCTAGAACTAGGAATAGCAAAATGTTACATCTTCTCAATATTCCGGTATGGTGCAGAAACATGGACATTAGACAAGAAGAAAGAACAGAAAATTGACGCCTTTGAAATGTGCATTTATAGAAGAATAGGTAGAATTGGATGGAAAGAAAAGAAAACAAACGATACAGTTTTACAACAACTAAAAAGGAAAAGAGAACTACTAAACACAATTAGAACAAGACAAATGAAATTTTTGGGGCATGTTAAAAGACACAACAACCTACTAAAATTAATATTGGAAGGGAAAATACAAGGTAAAAGAGACAGAGGCAGACCAAGACTAACATTGACGAGTAAGATCAAAAGATGGAGAAGTCAACCTATGACGATCTGCACCATCAAAGCAAGAGACAAAGTGGAATGGCGCTCCATGGTAGCCAACCTTCGTTGCGGAGACGGCACTGAATGATGAACAAATGAACAAATCATCACCTGCTGTTTTCATGACAGAAAAAAATAACAATAACAGTAACAGTAGTAACAAAACTAACAAGTAGTCTTTATTTAGGTTCATTTGCCTTTTAGCGTCGCGAGGAAAAATAGCTTGCGGTATTTTGCTCTTTGAATGTCCCTTCTGATTTGACATTCCAAAGAGTTCCAAGTGTTCTAGTCGTCGTTTCGGCCTGATGTTTACATAGTGATGTATGTGTGTGAATTGTGCTTTTAAAAAAAAAAACTATTTTCTTCAGTTCATTTTTTTCTGTGTTGGTCTTAAAGTAACCCCCATGATTCTGACACATTTTATTTCAATTGTATTTGTGCTACAGATTGCATTTGTGCTACTAATTGTATTTGTGCTACAGATTGTATTTGTGCTACTAATTGTATTTGTGCTACTAATTTTATTTGTGCTACTAGTTTTATTTGTGCTACTGGTAGTATTTGTGCTACTGGTGGTATTTGTGCTACTGGTAGTATTTGTGCTACTGGTGGTATTTGTGCTACTGGTCGTATTCGTGCTACTGGTAGTATTTGTGCTACTGGTAGTATTTGTGCTACTGGTAGTATTTGTGCTACTGGTAGTATTTGTGCTACTGGTAGTATTTGTGCTACTAATTGTATTTGTGCTACTGGTAGTATTTGTGCTACTGGTAGTATTTGTGCTACTGGTAGTATTTGTGCTACTGGTAGTATTTGTGCTACTAATTGTATTTGTGCTACTCGTCGTATCTGTGCTACAGATTGTATTTGTGCTACTGGTAGTATTTGTGCTACTGGTAGTATTTGTGCTACTAATTGTATTTGTGCTACTGGTAGTATTTGTGCTACTAATTGTATTTGTGCTACTAATTGTATTTGTGCTACTAATTGTATTTGTGCTACTAATTATATTTGTGCTACTAATTGTATTTGTGCTACTAATTGTATTTGTGCTTTTAATTGTATTTGTGCTACTAATTGTATTTGTACTACTAATTGTATTTGTGCTACTAATTGTATTTGTGCTGCTAATTGTATTTGTGCTAATGGTAGTATCTGTGCTACTGGTAGTATTTGTGCTGCTGGTAGTTTTCATTGGTGACTTATTCTGAAGAACACTTTCAAGCACTCATTGATAAGTTAAATATTGCGTGCAAGGAATTCGGCTTATCGGTAAACCTTTCCAAAACAGAAATCCTCTGCCACCATGTTAGCGCCTTTCGCCCCGCGCCCCCACACTTTATTATTAAAAACCACCCCCTCACGGTGGTATAAATTTTGTGTAATTTTATTCCAAATTTAAAATGAGCTTTCCTTTGATGCCGAAATTAACAGATGTATTGGTAAAGCATCAGTGGATATATCCAGGCTTATAAGGTGTAGAGAAAATTGGCCCTCACAACGACCAAAAAACATCAAACTCTAGGTTTAATATAAGGTGTGGAGAAAATTGGCCCTCACAAGGACCAAAAGACATCAAACTCTAGGTTTAATATAAGGTGTGGAGAAAATTGGCCCTCACAACGACCAAAAAACATCAAACTCTAGGTTTAATATAAGGTGTGGAGAAAATTGGCCCTCAGAACGACCAAAAAACACAAAATTCTAGGTTTAATATAAGGTGTGGAGAAAATTGGCCCTCACAACGACCAAAAAACACCAAACTCTAGGTTTAATATAAGGTGTGGAGAAATTGGTCCTCACAACGACCAAAAAAAACCAAACTCTAGGTTTAATATAAGGTGTGGAGAAAATTGGCCCTCAGAACGACCAAAAACACAAAATTCTAGGTTTAATATAAGGTGTGGAGAAAATTGGCCCTCACAACGACCAAAAAACACCAAACTCTAGGTTTAATATAAGTGTGGAGAAAATTGGTCCTCACAACGACCAAAAAACATCAAACTCTAGGTTTAATATAAGGTGTGGAGAAAATTGGTCCTCACAACGACCAAAAAACACCAAACTCTAGGTTTGATATAAGGTGTGGAGAAAATTGGCCCTCACAACGACCAAAAAACATCAAACTCTAGGTTTAATATAAGGTGTGGAGAAAATTGGCCCTCACAACTACCAAAAAACATCAAACTCTAGGTTTAATATAAGGTGTGGAGAAAATTGGCCCTCACAACGACCAAAAAACATCAAACTCTAGGTTTAATATAAGGTGTGGAGAAAATTGGTCCTCACAACGACCAAAAAACATCAAACTCTAGGTTTAATATAAGGTGTGGAGAAAATTGGCCCTCACAACGACCAAAAAACATCAAACTCTAGGTTTAATATAAGGTGTGGAGAAAATTGGCCCTCACAACGACCAAAAAACATCAAACTCTAGGTTTAATATAAGGTGTGGAGAAAATTGGCCCTCACAACGACCAAAAAACATCAAACTCTAGGTTTAATATAAGGTGTGGAGAAAATTGGCCCTCACAACGACCAAAAAACATCAAACTCTAGGTTTAACAGACCTGCGATCTCAGTTTAAAGATCATCATCATCCAGTACCGGGCCTGCTGGCGTAGGTGATCATGTCTCTCCACAACTTTCGATCACGACAGTTATTTATCATTTCTATTGTTGACCTTCTGTGAAGCCTTTCTTTTAAGCTGTATGGTCTATTGTCTCTTTGTTTCCCTCTATCTTTTCGTCCCTCAGTTTTCCCAGTTGTTACAATATATTCCAGCTGTTCACCTCTCATGTCATGACCAAAAAATGACGATTGTTTCTTCCTGATATTGGAAACTAGGCCTCTCTCTTTGCTCTGGCCTCTTTTTAGAACGTTTCCATTACTCTCCTTAGCTGTCCATGATATTCTCAACACTATTCCGCAAAACTACATTTTTACAGCCTCCTGTGATTTTCTTGTCTATTGTCCCATTGTCCATGATTCAGACCCATATGTTAACACTGGCTCAACTTAACATTTATTAACTTTTTTTCTTTTTCTATTGTCAAAAATGGATTGCACATTATCTTCCTCACTTTTTCGAAAGCTGTTTTGCCAGAGCCATTCTGCATTTCATCTTTTCTGTAACTCTATTATCTGAGGTTAACATTGTTCCCTGATATTTAACTTCATTTACCTGTTTTAATACTGTTCTATTTGTATTTATTGTGCATTGCGATGATGTTTTTTTTTTATTGCTTCCATTACTTCTGTCTTTTTGCTTTTTAGAATGAGTCCTTTATTGTTGCTTTCCTTCACTATAAAGTCTAATAATTTCCTTTAACTCATTTTCACTCTTTGCGATAATACTGTATCATCAGCATACCTCAGATTATTTATATTATGACCTCCAATTGTTATTCCAGGCATGTCCCTTTATGGATGTTAAAATAATAATCTCACTACACACATTAAATAAATATGGTGACAGCACACAACCTTACCTAACATGAGTGTAAAGATATGTGGGGTTTTTATTTGATGCTACAATTTATTACACGAGTACTACTACTAAGTACTACAGTAAACCGAAGACTGGTTTACGCCGTTTAATAGAAGACTAGACATCTTATTTTTATTTTTAAATATAATGTAATGTCTCTTGTGCCGGTTTCTTCATCCTTCATATAATATAGGCCATTTGTTTTTTCTTTAACACTTCAAGAAACATCTATTTGTGACAATTAAACAAACTCTTGAGGTGTTCCATCACACGAAAACATATTTATTTATATTATTAACTATTATTACATTCATATAGTCAAATGTTATATTATCACACAATAAAGTACAGTCAGTAATATCATAAACAAACTCTCGGGCGGTCTGGATAACCACCGGACTCACATAATCCTGGAACTAGAAAATCACATAACAGATTTCTAGATGTCTAATCACTAGTCCTGGCGTGGACTGACTATGTCTGCTATTTATTAACTTCTTATTTACTAGTAAACGTAACTCTAATAATTTCTCTCTGCTAATTAGTGACCATTATCGCTAATCTGTGCTTATCTCTACCTTTCTCTGCTATTTAGTGACCATTATCGCTAATCTGTGCTTATCTCTACCTTTCTCTGCTAATTAGTGACCATTATCGCTAATCTGTGCTTATCTCTACCTTTCTCTGCTAATTAGTGCTCATTATCGCTAATCTCTGCTTATCTCTACCTTTCTCTGCTAATTAGTGCTCATTATCGCTAATCTGTGCTTATCTCTACCTTTCTCTGCTAATTAGTGCTCATTATCGCTAATCTGTGCTTATCTCTACCTTTCTCTGCTAATTAGTGCCTATTATCGCTAATCTGTGCTTATCTCTACCTTTCTCTGCTAATTAGTGCTCATTATCGCTAATCTGTGCTTATCTCTACCTTTCTCTGCTAATTAGTGCTCATTATCGCTAGTATCTGCGTATCTCTACCTTTCTCTGCTAATTAGTGACCATTATCGCTAATCTGTGCTTATCTCTACCTTTCTCTGCTAATTAGTGACCATTATCGCTAATCTATGCTTATCTCTACTTTTCTCTGCTAATTAGTGCTCATTATCGCTAATCTGTGCTTATCTCTACCTTTCTCTGCTAAACTCTAAGGTTTATGTCTCTGCTCGTTGTAGCTAGCCGATCATTTCTTCTGGTAATGGGGTCTAAGAGTAAGTGTTTTTAATATATTGGGCACTCCTTTTTACATGCCTGCGTGTATATCCGCCAACATGTTTGTTAATAAATATTTCTTTACACCCACGTCTTAATGTTGACTCTGTTTATGTCCGCCCACACAATCTGGTAATTTTTATTTTTTTATATTACGCCCACGCAATCTCAAGACCGTTCTTACAACTTCAATTTTTAATTACACCAACCATGGACACCCTTGGCTGTCCGTTAAAAGTGCAATATCACTTTCCACGTTTACATCATTATTGTACTGTACGACAATGAGAAATAGATACTAAATGCTTCTCAGGAATGTAACCTCAGAGCATTGTGGCTGTGCTACCTTTGTAGAATCCTAGGCATCAGATGGCTTTATGTTTTATCTAAACTCACTTTTCTTACGCCATCACACAGAAACACTATAAATACCCTACCAAACGAACGTCTTGACGACTGCACTGGACGGGCGGCCTTTATTCTCCGGTTATATAAGTCTCACCACAGATATAAGAGAAATGAATAACACCGCAAACATTTATTTTTAATTGCTGAGTATTTACTAAGTTCCTTGGACAGCTAAAAAGACCAATGAAAGAGGCAGCTCCTAAAAAACATCAGAAAGAATCAATCAACATTTTTCGGGCACATCCTGGGGAGAGGAAAGTTGGAATACTTGGTTACAACTGGGAAAATAAAAGGAAAGAGAGATCGCGGACGACAAAGAGAGAAGATACAATATAACTCGGTATAATGGCATGGAAAACAGTGAACAACAGAACTGATACGATGCACTGTAGATAAAAAATTGTGGAAGGACATTATCGCCTACGCCAACCGGTATGGTACGTGATGATGATGATGATGATGATGATGATGATGATGATGATGATGATGATGATGATGATGATGATGATGATGATGATTATGAGTATTTATTGAGTAAAAATATAAATGAAAACCATTTTAGTCATGTCTATTCTTAAAGAAGGATATTTCAATGACTTATTTCAATATTGTAAACATAACTTCTTATTTTGTTCAGAATTTAGTTCATTATTTTAGTAATGTTAGTAAAGGTATTATCCTCTGCAATTCTGTTGACTAATGGTGTTAGAGCCTTCATTGTACTAAGCCACATTTTCGTGAAGCGGGGTGGTCAGTTTCCTTCCTCGCCCCCTTTCCTTCCTAAAGAATATATTATGTACCCATTTATAAAGGTTAAGTGGAACTTCGAGAGCCTTTCAAGTCATAGAACACATTTTCTTCGACTGACATTTGAACACCAAACCTTCATATCAACAGACGAGTGCACTAACCACAACACCACCAGGCTATTCACTAGTTATAAAAAAAAGTAAAGCACCCCTGTCACGCCAAGGGGAATATGGTGTTAGTGATCATACAATTTACAGACCTTCGACACATGGTTTTTGGGGTAATGTGGTCGGTATTACGCCCGTGCCGCTTTACTTTCCCAGAAAAAAATCCGGTACCCATTAAAGGCTGGGTGAACCGGTTGCCGTCGGGTGGGTCAAACCCTACCTCTTGTCTTTTGTAGCCCAGTTGATTAACCACAGAGCTATCGCGGCTCCCTCATCACTAGTTATGACATTGTCAAAATCCGTGATATTGATTTGTAGATTTTGTGTATTATATAAATGTATTATAAGAGAGTTCATCTTTTTAAATCATCTGGAAAGAAGGGCAAGAAATGTAATAAGTGAAAACATATTAAAAGAGGAGATGGAATAAGAAGCCATGGTAGGCCGAGAGTAAGATGGATTGGCAATATTCGAGAAACTCTGCAACATCAGCTGACAATGATTGAGTCAGCCAGAAGGGTCACGAATTAGAACTTTATGTATCTCTAGACACCCGAAGGGGTTGTAGAGGAAGTGAAGAGAGAGAGAGAGAGAGAGAGAGAGAGAGAGAGAGAGAGAGAGAGAGAAATAAAAAGAGCATTTGTGAACACACTCCGAATGCAATAATGATTGATCTGGACACAAGAACAAAATCATCTTTCTCCTATCTCTTTCATTACTTTCATCTTCCTCATTACCTAATACTCTGCCAAATATAGCCTATCCCTAATAAAATATCTGTAATAATATTAACAAGATCTTATAAGGAAGGATACCATGATGTCATTGTATGGCTGATGTGATGTTATAATGTAGATCTGTGATTTTGTTTTCTTTTTGCAAAGGCATCAAATATGTTTTTTTTTTTTTTTGCAAGAAATTTGTGTTGATTGTGTTTTTCCTCGTAATAACAATAGATATGCACTGTACAGTTGTGTTTTTTTTTAAAAGAATGATGCGATTCAATAGTAATTTGTGTGATGTTCTAGTACAGGCGTTGTGATATTTCTGTATGGACGTAAGAATGCTATTACATTTGGATGAGGACACAATGTTTTTTTTCCTCGATAAATACTCGTCAGTTTTAGTAAACAATGGTATATCTGCCTTGGTATACTTGACATGCCGACCAGGGGGGACTGGTTGGTCTCGAGGCAAGCCGCCAGCCCCGAGACAAAGAGGTTGTAGGTTCAAATCCTGGCTGCACCACGTCGGGACTGTTATTTATGATTTCTCTCTGCGACCAACCACCCCTAGTCTCAGCTTCGAGGCCCGGCTTGGAACGTCAATTACTCATCGGCGGAAAAAAATATTAGTACCTCCGAAGACTGAGTTATCTGCCTATGTGGCGAGGGAACCCTGTGCACACGGCTGTCAGGGAAAAACGGATTAACACTCATAATTCAGTTCCTAGTCTCTACGGACTTCGTCAGAGGTAAAAGCTGACGAACGCAAAACAAAAAAAAAAAAAAAAAAACATGCCGACCATCACAAATATACAGTTTCTTTCCCTCAATTTGGAGCCGCGACAGCTCAGTGGTTAATGAACTGAAAAGGACAAGAGTAGGGTTCGATCTCAACCGACGGCTTCCGGTTCACCCAGCCTTTAATGGTTACCGAATTTTGTTCTGGGAAAGTAACTCGGCACGGGCGTAATACCGACCAAGTTTCAGCCTTTCGAGCCGTAACCGGCCCATAGGGCGTAGACCAAGATACACCTTCTCCTATATGAATTTTTGTTCTAGCAGTTTTCTTTTAAAGATATTTTATCAAATCTCGCCATCTGTCTCTGTTCTGTGCAAGCAGTTCTATCTCATTGAGGGAGCCGATTCCTGCTGCTCTTGCCTCTCTCATCAATGTTCTTCTCAGTGTCTCCCTGGGTCTTCCTCTTTTTCTTTTACCTGTTGTTTCCCATATGAGGGCTTGCTTTGCTATTCGATTATTATCTCTTCTCATCACATGTCCAACGTATGACCATCGTCTTTTCTTTATTACTAAAGATATTAGTGGTTGATTGGCGATTTTTTAATGTGGTAATACCGACCACATTACCCCAAAAATCATGTGTCGAAGGTCTGTAAAAATTATGGTCACTAACACCATATTCCCTATACGCCACTTGGCGTGACGGGGGTACTTTACTTTTTTTGTTTTGTTTTTTGTTTGTTTTTTTCCCCTCATTTACATCATGTCGCATGTCTTTGCAAAACCACAGACCCCCTGAAAGAATATCTGTCTCAAGCCACATCTTCCACTTCTTCTATTGTCATGTTCTTGGTCTCTTTGACATTTTGAAAGCATGCTTGTTTTAGTCTGCCCCTGTCTCGTCTTCCTAGAACCACACATTCCATTATTGTTCTTTCCAGGCCACTGTGACATTAGCGTGATCTGATTTCTCTTGAGATGTTATTTACAAGCCAGTACTTCCCCTTGGTCACACATCCAGTCTTGTGTTGTCTAGCAGGCCAGCAACAAAATGTCTTCACTTCAAGCAGTCCGTGGTCATCCTTCACTAGCTTGCCGTGTGCTCTAGCGATTCTCGTGGCAAAGCGCAGTGCCAAGGGTTACGGGTTCGGTGCTGCTTTGGACCATATATTATCTTTTCTTTTTTTTTCTGTTGTTCATTATTTGTTATTTTTTCCGAGTGCTGTAAACATACTCTGAAATGATTCACTGACCTATTGTCTCGTATTTTTCCCGCTATAATAATTAGTAAAGTAAAGTACCCCCCGTCACGCCAAGTGGCGTATAGGGAAATAAGGTGCTAGTGACCCTATATTTTACACACCTTCAGCACATGATTTTTGGGATAATGTGGTCGGTATTACGCCCGTGCTGCTTTACTTTCCCAGAAAAAAAATCCGGTACCCATTTAAGGCTGGGTGAACCCGGAAGCCGTTGGTTGAGATCGAACCCTACCCCTTTGCTTTAATAATAGTCATGTATTATTGTCTCCCTTCGTCCTTCACTAGCATGTCCTACATCTTTCCAACACTAATCAATTCATGTTCCAGTCTTCCATTTGGTTAATTACCCTATAGACAGAGCTTTCTCGTTATTATCTATGTTCTTTAGGTCTTCAGGTGCGTATGCAAGCATAGGACAGTGAAGTGAGTAAATGTTCTCTCCGCACCGTCATACTTGTAAGGGACAAATATTTGTATATTCTTCAACAACATACTTTGAGTGATATGGTACCGTCTTTAAGTGCCAAGAAAAATCATAATTTTTATTCAAACGGCATATGGTATATGACTACTTTTCTTAGTTTTTAACAACTTTTAAAGGCTGGGTGAACCCCGAAGCCTTGTCAATCAGAAAAAAAAAACACAACATTGATATTTGAACTCTGACCCTTCTGATCAATATCGAGCTCGATGTAATCATCCAGCTACAGAAACGCAACAGGTGATTCTCACTGTGGCTCTATCTGTGGCTCTCACTGTGACTCTAACTGTGGTTCACACTGTAGCTCCCACTGTGACTCTAACTGTGGCTCTCACTGTGACTCTAACTGTTCTCACAATGTGACTCTAACTGTAACTCTAACTTTAGTTCTAGCAGTGGCTCTAACTGTACCTCTAACTGTAGCTCTAAATGTGACTAACTTTGGCTCTAACTGTAGCTCTTAATGTGACTCTAACTGTAACTCTAACTTTAGTTCTAACAGTGGCTCAAACTGTACCTCTAACTGTAGCTCTTAATGTGACTAACTTTGGCTCTAACTGTAGCTCATAATGTGACTCTAACAGTAGCTCTAACAGTGGCTCTAACTGTACCTCTAACTGTAGCTCATAATGTGACTCTAACTGTAACTCTAACTGTAGCTTTAAGTGTAGCTCTACCTGGCTCTATGAACCACTACCTTGTGTGTGACTTGGGAGAATCTATTGCTACCCAAATAAACTCATAAAACCTCAAGGGATGAACATAATGGCTCTAGTTAGCTCACCCAACTTCTGGCACCTTCTTCCGTTTGGAATGTATCAGCAATGTCCTTCCATCCTCCCACAGGTAGCCTGCCACAGGTACCCTCCATTAGGTACTCTTCCTCAGGCACGCTCCCACTGGTACCCTCCAAAAGTAACCCACCCACAGATACCCTCCCACAGGCACACTCTACAGGCACCCTCGCACAGGCAGCCTCCCACAGGTACCCTCCTACAGGCACCCTGCCACAAACACCCTGTCACACGAACCCTCCCACAGGCACCCTCCCACAGGCACCTTCATACAAGTACCCTGCAAACAGGCACCCTTCTACAGGGGCCCTGCAGCAGGCACACTCCCACAGGCGCCCTCCCACATGTACCCTCCCACATGTACCCTCCCACATGTACCCTCCTACTGGCACCCTCCCACAGAACCCTCCCACAAGTACCCTCCTACAGGCATCCTCCCACAGGCACCGTCACATAGACACCCTTCCATAGGCGACCTCACACAAGTACCCTCCTTGATGCAACCTCGTACAGGCACTCTCCCACAGGCACCCTCCCACAAGTACCCTCCTACAAGCACACTGTCACAATCAGCCTCCCACAGGTAGCCTCCTACAGGCACTCTGCCACAGGCAGCCTCTCACAGGTACCCTCCTACAGGCACCCTCCCACAGGCAGCCTCTCACAGATACCCTCCTACAGGCACCTTGCCACAGGCAGCCTCTCACAGGTACCCTCCTACAGGCACCCTGCCACAGGCAGCCTCTCACAGATACCCTCCTACAGGCACCCTGCCACAGGCAGCCTCTCACAGATACCCTCCTACAGGCACCCTCCCACAGGCAGCCTCTCACAGGTACCCTCCTACAGGAACCCTGCCACAGACTCACTGTCACAATAACCCTGCCACAGAAACACTACCACAGCCACCCTCCTACAGGCACGCACCCACAGGCGCCCTCCCACAGTTACCCTCTTATAGGCACCTTCCCACAGGCTTCCTCCCAAAGGTACCCTCCCACAGGCGCCCTCCCACAAGTATCCTACTAGAGACACCCGCCCACAGCCACCCTCTCACAGGTACCCTCCAACAGGCGCCCTCCCACAGGCGCCCTCCTACAGACACCCTCCCACAGTCGCCTTCTCAAAGGTACCCTTACAGGCACTTAGCCAAAGACACCTTCCCACAGGCGCCCTCCTACAGACTCCTAGCCACAGACACGATCCCACAGTCTCCCTTCCACAGGCACCCTCCCACAGGCACCCTCCAATAGGCACCCTCCCACAGGTACCATCTCACAGACACCCTCCCACAGGTACTATCCCATAGACACCCTCCCACAGGCACCCTCCAACAGGCATCATCCCATAGACACCTAGCCACAGACAACCTCCCACAGTCGCCCTTCCACTGGTACCCTCCTACAGGCACCCTCCCACAGGTACCCTCCCATTGACACCCTCCCACAGGTACCATCCCATAGACACCCTCCTATAGGCGCACTCCTACAGGTACCCTCCCACAGACACCCTCCCACAGTCGCCCACCCACAGGTACCCCCCAACAGTAACCTAACCATCGACACTCTTTCCACAGGCGCCCTCCTACAGGCACCCTCCTACAGGAATCTAGCCACAGACACCCTCCCCTAGTCGCCCTCCCACAGGTACCCTCCTAAAGGCACCTAGCCACATACACTCTCCCACAGGCGCCCTCCAACAGGCACCCTTTCACAGACATCTTGCCACAGACACCCTCCCACAGTCGTCCACCCACAGGTACCCCCCAACAGTAAACTAACCATCGACATCCTCCCACAGGCGCCCTCCCACATGCGCCCTCCTACAGGCACCCTCCTACAGGAATCTAGCCACAGACACCCTCCCCTAGTCGCCCTCCCACAGGTACCCTCCTACATGCACCTAGCCACATACACTCTCCCACAGGCGCCCTCCAACAGGAACCCTTTCACAGACATCTTGCCACAGACACCCTCCCACACGTACCCTCCTACAGGCGCCCTCCCACAAGTACTCTCGTACAAGCACCCTCCCACAAGTACCCACCCTTCCACAGGCACCCTCAAGTACCCTCCTACAGACACCCTCCCACACGTACCCTCCTACAGGCGCCCTCCCACAAGTACTCTCGTACAAGCACCCTCCCACAGGCACCCACCCTTCCACAGGCACCCTCAAGTACCCTCCTAGAGGCACCCTCCCACAGGCACCCTCCCACAAGTACCCTACTACAGGCACCCTCCTATAAGTACCCTCGTACAGGCACCCACCCTTCTAAGGCACCCTCCCACAGGCACCCTCCAATAGGCACCCTCCTTCAGGTACCCTGCAACAGGCACCCTCCCACATGTATCCTCTTATATGAACCCTCCCACATGTACTCTCCTACAGTCACCCTGCCACAGGTACCCTCCTACAGTCACCCTGCCACAGGTACCCTCCTACAGTCACCCTGCCACAGGTACCCTCCTACAGGCACCTTCCCACATGCATCATCTCACAGGCACTCTCCTTTTCGAAACTGTTCCTCTCCGAGTATAAGTTGTGTTTGGATTGGTGATCCTGGGCTAACCACTCTCCATAAAAATCATTCAAATATAACACACATGAAAAGTCTGCTTCCAAATGTCTGCGTTGACGAATAAGATAAAATGAACGAATTACATTACCCATTGAATGGCATCTTGGTGGAGACGACGTGGAGACGGCACCCAGGGAATGAAGGAATGAGTGATGGGATTTATCCCCATATTCTTCTTCATTTTCTAACATTTTGTTCTTGTCTTCACATCTATGACTGTTTATTTACCGATATGTAACGATGTGTCTCACAAAATTATGTGGTTTATTATTTATTATTTATGAGTCTGGTCTGATATTTGTGGTGATTTATTTCAAAATCTAGAAGGATTTATTGACAAATCTTGTTTTCAATTCTATTTTCAAGTGAATCATCTTGTCACAACCCACTAAACTTTTCCCTGGAACATTTCTCTGTCACTTCCACCGAACAAAGCAATTGAAATTAGATGAGAGAAGAAAAAAAACATGGCAATTTTTTTTTTAATTAAAGACTTTTGCGCGAGAATTGTGTCCAATGGATCAATGGATAAAACGGATAAATGGATACAAACTATTTGTTGTCGTTCTTCAAACAGGGTTGGTTCGTCTTCGATTTGAAAAACATATTTCCTACCTAAATAGTGGTATATAGTGTACATATATTAAATTACAATTAAACAATTAAAATTAATTTTCTCCTAAAAATGTTTCCTAGTTAATTAACAAACTAGCTAACTAGTAGCTAGCTGGCTGGCTAGCTGGTTGATTGGTTGGTTCCTCTAGAGACGAAGACGATGTATTAGACGAAAGTCGTAGTTCTTCATAGTTAACTGTTTCCTAGTTCTTGTCGGTCTTGTTTATTTCTTAGTCCCTGCCCTAGTAATTGTTGCTGCCTAGCGTTTCTCTTTGTCTTCCTTATTTTCTTGTACCAGATGGTTTTCACGTGAATGACTGATGGCAAAGTTTGTCTTCGTCCATTCTCAGCACTTGACTAATGCAAAGCTCAGCATAAAGCTGGACACGTATTTTTAATGAGGTCTCGGTAGCCTAGTTGAGAAAACCACCCGACTGGGGATCTCGATAGCCTAGTTGGGAAAACCACCCGACTGGGGATCTCGATAGCCTTGTTGGGAAAACCACCCGACTGAGGATCTCGATAGCCTAGTTGGGAAAACCACCCGACTGGGGATCTCGATAGCCTAGTTGGGAAAACCACCTGACTGGGGATCTCGATAGCTTAGTTGGGAAAACCACCCGACTGGGGATCTCGATAGCCTAGTTGGGAAAACCACCCGACTGGGGATCTCGATAGCCTAGTTGGGAAAACAACCCGACTAGGGATCTCGATAGCCTAGTTGGGAAAACCACCCGACTGGGGATCTCGATAGCCTAGTTGGAAAAACCACCCGACTGGGGATCTCGATAGCCTAGTTGGGAAAACCACCCGACTGGGGATCTCGATAGCCTAGTTGGGAAAACTACCCGACTGGGGATCTCGATAGCCTAGTTGGGAAAACCACCCGACTTGGGATCTCGATAGCCTAGTGGAAAAACCACCCGACTGGGGATATCGATAGCCTAGTTGGGAAAACCACCCGGGTGGGGGCCTCAGTAGCCTAGTTGGGAAAACCACCCGAGTGGTGGCCTCAGTAGCCTAGTTGGGAAGACCACCCAAGTGGTGGCCTCAGTAGCCTAGTTGGAAAGACCACCCGAGTGGTGGCCTCAGTAGCCTAGTTGGGAAGACCACCCGAGTAGTGGCCTCAGTAGCCTAGTTGGGAAGACCACCCGAGTGGTGGCCTCAGTAGCCTAGTTGGGAAGACCACCCGAGTGGTTGCCTCAGTAGCCTAGTTGGGAAGACCACCCGAGTGGTGGCTTCAGTAGTTTAGTTGGGAAGACCACCCGAGTGGTGGCCTCGGCAGCCTAGTTGAGAAAACCATCCAACTATTTCTGTGGAAGGAAGCTGGTACTGGTGTAATGCTGAACATCTTACCCAAACTCTGTGTCGATGGACACAAATATGGACACTAACTGCCAATACTCTGTGGGCAACGAGGCGAGACGAGGTTCTTTAATTTTTGCTTTCTTTTTTACAGGGACCAAGTCACAAGAGTAGGAATGCTAGATAAATATTGCATCAGCCGGGATAAAGAACACAGAAAAGAGAGACAGAAAAATACATCAGAAAATATTAGACACCACAACAGTCCGGCGCAGATAAAAAATATCACCAGTACATCAGTTAAATGATCAATAGTATGACTGATAAGGGACGATGCCAACCGTATATTTTATTACATGATTATCGCTTATTCCCGTGAGTAAAGCAACTGATGATACTGATACATAGATTAAATCGTGCATTTAGGAAATGCTTTACTGTCTCATGTGTAGGAACGATTACAAAATCATGTGAACTTGCGGAGTTGGTCTATTGTATCAATTAATTCATTAATTTTTTTAAAGACTTTGCAATGAAGCCAGACTGGAGCTGTGGCTAGTTAGTCTAGAGAGGACGGTGACAGTACAGTTTGAGAACCACGACAATCTGTTTTCTAGGTTCATCCATTTTTAAATGGATATCATCAACATCATGTGCCATACCGGTTGGCGTAAACAATCATTCCACAATCTTCTATCTACAGTGCATCGTATCAATTCTGTTGTTGATTGTTTTCCATGCCATGACGCCAAGCTATCTAGTATTTTCTCTCTTTTGTCGTTCGTGATCTATCTTTCCCTGTATTTTGCCAGTTGTAACCAAGTAGTCCAACTTTCCTCTTCTCATGATGTGCCCGAAAAAGAATGTTGATTGTTTCTTTCTGATATTTTATGAGTTCTCTTTCTTTTTATTGACTCTTTGGGAGTGTCCTCGTTGGTCGTTGAAGCTGTCTATGAAACTGTCAACATTCTTCTCAGAAATTCCATCTCTGTGGCCTCTAATCGTCTTTTCATTTGTTTGTCTACTGTCAATGATTTGCTTCCATAGGTCAGAATTGGCTCTATATAGCCAATGAGATAAACTCTTTTTCTCACTTCTATTGACATAAACTTGTTGGACAAGACATTTTTTTTCTAAAATGCTAATTGGCCTCATCTATTCTGCTTTTTATTTCTGTGGTGCATCTTCCATCTGATGTTATTATTGTGCAAGTATTTGATGCGTTGTACTTGTTTCATATTTCTCTGGTTTAATTTGTATACTGCATGCTGGTGATGATTGTTTCTACGATATGGCCATTACGTATGTTTTCTTACTATTCAGACTGAGATCTTTCTTGTTGCTTTTTTCTTACTGTGTACTATCATTTCTTGTAGTTCATTCCCTGTCTCTGATATTAAGACTGTTTCATCTGCATACCGAAAATAATGAATGATACCAGAGAGTTTTTCTTTATACGTGTTGTTTCTTCTATTTCTTTTACCTCTAATTTTCATCTTCCTGGTAAGCATTATTCTTAAACAAACACTTTCTAAACATCCGGTCCTGTTTAATTCTCTTAAGATTGCTCCATGTCTTCCCCGCCTTCTTCTTCCCTGCTTCCGACTGTCTTCTCCGTGAATATTTTGACCTCCCTCTTTACCTCCTTCCGTGCTTCCGACAGTCTTCTCCGTGAATATTTTGACCTCCCTCTTTGCCTCCTTGCCTGCTTCCGACAGTCTTCTCCGTGAATATTTGACCTCCCTCTTTGCCTCCTTCAGTGCTTCCGACAGTCTTCTCCGTGAATATTTTGACCTCCCTCTTTGCCTCCTTGCCTGCTTCCGACAGTCTTCTCCGTGAATATTTTGACCTCCCTCTTTGCCTCCTTGCCTGCTACCGACAGTCTTGTCCGTGTATATTTTGACCTCCCTCTTTGTCTCCTTCCCTGAGATTCCAAAAAGGGCTTGTCGTGTAATACTTTCGGTTCACTTCTGCAGTGAGCGTCCTATCCACCGCCATTGTCTTTGTTGTATCTTCTTGTTTTCATTATTTATTCTTATGTATTTATTTACTTCATCTAATCCTTAACCAAGCTGCATTTTGTCAATGTTTCGTGGTTACGGTATTTTTCATTTGTCCGGCGGGTACGATAGAACAAATGCGTTAAGTAGTCAATGTTAGTCATGCGTCACGCGTGTACGATAGAACAAATGCGTTAAGTAGCCAATGTTAGTCATGCGTCACGCGTGTACGATAGAACAAATGCGTTAAGTAGCCAATGTTAGTCATGTGTCACGTATGTACGATAGAACAAATGCATTAAGTAGCCAATGTTAGTCATGTGTCACGCGGGTACGTTAGAACAAATGCGTCAATTGGCCAATGTTGGTCTATTCTTGCATGCCACATTCCATGTAAAACGGGATTCCTTAATTACCATAAGAACAATGTCTATGACCATTTTGATCTCTTATCTGTTCATAATTTATTATTTATTCCGAATTAATATTCTTTCATATTTACTTCGAAATAAAGAAAAAAAATGGACTCAAGCATCATGTGTCGACTGTCTGAGTATACTGCCTTTAGTTTCCACACAGAAACCCACACGCCACAATGAAAAGAATAGTGGCCGTAACTATAAAGTTATTCAGGGATTATTTGTTTTCGAGCCGAAATGAGCAGGAACGTGTTCTGGTAAGCTTTTATTATATTAATGTTCAGATGTAATTACAAGTAATTTAAAACTAGGCGGTGATGGGCTTGTATTTTATCACCCAGCAACAACTGAAGTCATAATAATTAATTATACAAAATTTGCAACAACGATTAGTTCATACCCCCCAGTGATCGACATTCTCTGATTACCGACCACGCCATTTCAGAAGTAAATCACAAAACAAGAAATGTGTCTCAGTCTGCCATTAACTAAAACGCCACTGTTTGAAAACAGGCAGTTTAATAATTTTATCTCAAAGCCTTTTGGAGCATTTTACCATTTCAACTTTAAAGGAGAGATTTTGGAGAAGAGGGGTGCACAATCAGGTAACAAATTTTGAATCGTTTTCATTTTTATTCTTTCGACAAATGTAAATGCACCAGAGTTACATAAACCTGGCGTTTCTCGCTTTTATGGAATTGGGTGATAGGATTTCGACAAACTGCGATTTTAGAGAGAAAAAAACCTGTTTTTATTATTATTATCTCTATTATTATAAACTAACAGCATTATAAAAGCACTTGCCTTTACAAATATATCGACGACCAAAATAGTGAATCAATATTTGGGATACCCCCCAAAAGGAATATTTAAAAATAAACTGAAACAAGTGTGTGAGTATTTGAATTCGGACTCGACAATAGAAACACTAAACCGTTGAATAGATAGCCGCGACCCTACACCAGCATGCAACGAGCTAACCATTCAAGCTAGAAATGTACGTATTATCTGCTGCTCGTGCATGGCTGAGTCAGTGAATCGATGCGGAGAAAGACATGAAATATGAATGATGATTGACATAAAAACAGTTATACTGGTTTGCATAATTATATAGCAATTCTATAAATCAACAATTATTCCCAACTATCCTCAACAATATTGACATTAGCAATCATTCCACAAACTAGCACAAGTAGAGGTGAATGAGGCAGTTCTATCGTTCGCTATAATAATCCCTCAAATCTAACTCATCTATCTATCTATCTATCTATCTATCTATCTATCTATCTATCTATCTATCTATCTATCTATCTATCTATCTATCTATCTATCTATCTGTCTGTCTGTCTGTCTGTCTGTCTGTCTGTCTGTCTGTCTGTCTGTCTGTCTGTCTGTCTGTCTGTCTGTCTGCCTGCCTGCCTGCCTGCCTGCCTGCCTGCCTGCCTGCCTGCCTGCCTGCCTGCCTGCCTGCCTGCCTGCCTGTCTGTCTGTCTGTCTGTCTGTCTGCCTGCCTGCCTGCCTGCCTGTCTGTCTGTCTGTCTGCCTGCCTGCCTGTCTGTCTGTCTGTCTGTCTGTCTGTCTGTCTGTCTGTCTGTCCGTCCGTTTGTTAGTCTGTCTGTATGTCTGTCGCTGTCTATGTCTATTTGTCCTTCTGCTTACTCTGTCCTCTTCTTGTATCCATCTTAAAGGATGTCAAATGAATTGCTCAACACACAACTTTACGATCTGCTACAAGCACAACAGTTTGTGTGACATTTGATATTTCCCTGTCCCATGTTTTGTAAAATTCTCCTTTGCTCATCTTGTAGCAGCATTTAGTAGTTAGCCCTTGCAACAGTAAACATCTTATTTGTTGCCGTATTTTATGTCCACACTCTATCACTTTATTAACCTGATATCCCTCGAGATTATTGTTGCCTGTTCTCTTTCTATAATCTTTGTTTCTGCTGATGTCTATTCATACTGCCTTAGTTTTCTTTAGAAAGAACAAAAATGGAATCACTTCACACTTTGTACCTGACGCATATGAAATATAGTGACAGTGCACATGTGTATGGCCTTTGTTGTCTTGACAGACGGTTGGTAGCAAGCAATCGTGTTTAGTCAGTAGCTTGGTTAAATTATTATCTTATGCTGGATGCTGCTTTGCTGAACAGCTTCTGTCGTGGCTGACTCTATCAATATTGGACAGACAGATCTATATGTAGAATGAACAAAATGTATTCGTGGTACCGGGCCTCATTTCCACTGCAACTTTTGTCGTCTGAATTTGATATCAGCACTGCCTCGAAAGTTGCTGTGCCATTTTTTACTTTTGTTCTCCATGCGCTACGATCTGCAGAGTCAGATTTTCTCAGTTCCTTTCACTGATAATAAATTCTCTCAAGGAAGCCCTGCAAGCATCATCATATCTCAACACTGGTCTGCCCTTTGGTCTCTTTCCGTCCTTAAGTTCGCCATACGATATTTGTCCGGGAATACGATCGTTTGCCTTTCTTCTGACATGACCCAGCCACCTTAGTCTACGACTCCTAAGTGTTGCCATAATGGACAGGTGTTTTGGTTCGTTGTAAGATACTAGAGTTAGTTACTTTGTCCTGCCATTTGATGTTCATAATCTTTCGAAGGCAACGCACATGAAATCTGTTCAACTTTGTCTCCTGCCCTGCATAAGTAGAGCAGTAGAGCAAGTTTCTGGTCTATATAGAAGTGTACTAAGCACACAACTTTGGTAAATTTTCAATCTTAATTCTGAGTGATAATTTGGTATTGGTCCATTGTCTATCTTTAAGTTTACCAAATGTGGAAACCGTTCTTCTGATTTGGGAATTTATTTCTTCTTCTGGAGAACAGTGACAATGTACTTATAAAACAAACATACAAAACGCCGCTTAGAATAAAACCTTTATCTAGATATACAGAAAATAGATAATGCCCATCGACAATAAGCAAAAAGCCCATCTAAAATCATCAACAACTAAGAACTCGAAATTGTAACAAATTATGAATATTAGGGATCTGTAGTAACTAACAATGGAGACAGCCAGCAAGAGATATAATTAAAACTAGGAATCATCATCAAGTACCAAGCCTGCTGGCGTAGGTGATCATGTGTCTATCATCATCTTTCGATCACGACAGTTATTTATAATTTCTGTTGTTGACCTTTTGCCAAGCCATTCTCTTAAGCTGCCTGGTATCTTTTCTCTTTGCTTCCCTTTATCTCTTCGTCCCTCAAATTTCCCAGTTTAGCAACAGCAATATAAAAATTAAACGCCATGAAAAACATGTGGCACGATACCAATAAGACATTAAAATTAAAACTATTGAGGGAATTTAGCTTCCCAATAGCAACATAGGGTTGTGAATCATGGACAATCTCGCCAACAGCTATGAAGACAATCAGTTCATACGAAACAAAATGCTGCATAAAAATAGCTAAGATACCTTGAGTAACAAAAAAAGCAATACAGAAATATTAAAAGATTTAAACAAAGTAGAATTGGCGTATAAACAACATCATACGGAGGAAATTAAATTCTGCGGCCACGTTAAAAATGCAATGAACTGGAAAGAACATAATAGAAGGCATGGTACCAGGAAGACGACACAAAGGAAGACCAAAGAGAGGGTCGTTTTAAGACATAAAAGGAACGTTAAACTTGACAACATAAGAAATGGGAGATCAGGCTACAGATATCGTTTCTTTGATGCGGGCTGTGATGAGAGCAGTTCTGCAAAGGACACAGAACCCGATGATGATTATGCACACACACGCATACACACAACCACACACGCACACACACACACACACAAACACACATTCACACACACATATATATAAATATATATATATATATATATCCAACGTCAGGGGACTGGTTGGTCTCGAGTCGAGACAGAGAGGTTGTGGGTTCAAATCCCGGCTGCACCGGTTGGGATTTTTATTTATGATTTTCTCTCTGCGGCAACCACCCCTGGTCTCAGCAGTGATGCCCGGCATGAAACGTCAATTACTCATCGACGGAAAAAATATGAGTACCTCCGAATTCGGAGTTATCTGCCTGTACGGCGAGTGACCCTTGTGCACAGGGCTGCCAGAGAAAAATGCATTAACACGCAAAACTCAGTTCCTAGTCTCTACGGACTTCGTCAGAGGTAAAAGCTGGCGAACGAAAAAAAAAATATATATCCAACGGCATATGTTTGAATAATCCATCAGCTAATTTAAGTTTTGTCAGCCTAGACACAGGTCGGCTAGGGAATGAAAGTGACTTCCGTCCGTAGATCAACTCACTGGCCACATCGCTGTTACAGCTTCCAAATGTTGCTTCAAGATTACCAATAGATGTAATTTGTTTAAATTTTTGCTGATAATGTTTATGTTTTACATACTGATACTTTATGTATTATATACATAACTAAAATAACGTGCTTCTGAAAGAGGCCAAAGCAAAAAAAAGAGCCAATTTCCAATAATAGGAAGAAACAATCATCATTTTTTTGACTATGTAATGGGAAGGGAACAGCTGGAATATATTGTAACAACTTGACAAATTGAGGGACAAAGATGGAAGCAAAGACAAAAGATACCAGACAGATTAAGAGAATGGCTTGGCGGAAAGTCAACAACAGAAATGATAAATAACTGTCGAGATTGAAAGTTGTGGAGAGACATGACAACCTACGCCAGCAGGCCCGGTACTTAATGATGATGATGATGATGATGATGATATAACTGAAATTGATTCGATCGAAACAAAAGGCTACAGACAAGTCCTAAAGATACCTTGGATAATTAAAAAGTGCTGTGAGGACATGTTAAACGATTTAAACATTTAAAAGTACTGTCTTATAAACACAATTCTGCAAAGAAAAATTAAAATAACATTACCACGCCAAAAGACACAGCGGGCTAGAAAGAACAATGATGGAAGCCATGGTTCCTGGGCGACGCATCAAAGGCAGACCAAGAAGAAAGTCGTTCAAGACATCAAGGAGACCTTGAACATGATAAGAGAAGAAGGGGAAGATCTGGCTAGAGACAGAGATTCTTTCAGATGGGCTGTGATGAATGTAACGTTCTGTGGAAGATCTGGCTAGAGACAGAGATTCTTTCAGATGGGCTGTGATGAATGTAACGTTCTGTGGAAGATCTGGCTAGAGACAGAGATTCTTTCAGACGGGCTGTGATGAATGTAACGTTCTGCAACAGACATGCGACCTGATGAAGACGTTGTATATAACTTGTTTGTATCTACCGTAGTAATGTTATTTTTTATATCATCAAGCGCAGGAGAAAAAGATATAACAAATAAAATCGTCAGAAAAAAAATGAGTCTCGAAAAAAATAGACAGCTACAGTAAAAGAAACGGAAATTATTATTTCCCTTTGGTAAGCATTTTACAAAAGTTAAAATCGCTTGAGAGATTTAAAAGCCCTTATTTGATGCCATCGCTGGGTAGAATTACTGGAAACAAAATATATTAGAATTAATATGTTTGTGTTCGACAATCAGTGTCTATAGCTGATTTCTATTATATAGTTACAGGTAAATTGTTATGTTTTGCTTGTCAAGTTATAATTTCAGATTTGATTTTAAATTCTCCTCTGCACTCTCCCTGTGTGTGAGCTGTCTTGGGAAAGGTGAAATCAATACGCCGCTTTATTCTATTATAGACTTGTGTTTCTGTATCGTTGTGTTGCTCTGTATCGTTGTGTTGCTCTGTATCGTTGTGTTGTTCTGTACCGTTGATCTAAGTTTGTATTTCTGTTGTATCGATAGTCAGAGTTTGTATTACTGTATTTTTAGTCAGAATTTATATTTCTCTATTTTTGGTAAGAATTTATATTTATGTATTTTTAGTCAGAATTTATATTTCTCTATTTTTGGTAAGAATTTATATTTCTCTATTTTTGGTAAGAATTTATATTTCTGTATTATTAGTCAGAATTTATATTTCTCTATTTTTGGTAAGAATTTATATTTCTGTATTTTTAGTCAGAATTTATATTTCTATATTTTTGGTAAGAATTTATATTTCTGTATTTTTAGTCAGAATTTATATTTCTATATTTTTGGTAAGAATTTATATTTCTGTATTTTTAGTCTGAGTTCGTGTTTCTGTATCGTTGATCAGAGTTTATATTACTGTATTTTTGGTCCATGTTTATATTTCTGTATTTTTGGTCGATGTTTATATTTCTGTATCGTTGGTCCATGTTTATATTTCTGTATCGTTGGTCCATGTTTATATTTCTGTATCGTTGGTCCATGTTTATATTTCTGTATTGTTGGCCCATGTTTATATTTCTGTATCGTTGGTCCATGTTTATATTTCTGTATCGTTGGTCGATCTTTATACAAACGATGACAGAGACGTTACGGAAAGGGGTGGAGGTAGAGGTAATTTTTTTTTCCCCATTTCTAGTAAAATACAAATAGTACCAATCATTATTTTTGCGTGTATTGGGAATATGCTAGAAATGTCCGTTTTAGTCCATGATCATCTTTATCTTTAGTGGCAAGAACCATCTCTGAAGACCTCAGCCATGATCGATCGAATCTGACAGTTTGTAAAATTATATCTAATGCAGGGTGTAGACAATGAAATTTGTGCAATTAAAACTTTACAATAGATCACATGTACAAATGTTGTTTTCTGACATGTCTACACCACAAAGTGGTACAGGACCCTATGTGCCAAGATCCACAAAACCTATTCTAGTGGTAGCAATGATAGGAAGGGATCACCCAGGACAAGGTCAACGTGCTAGGACCAGAAAAAACAAGACACAAACATGTTGAAATTGGATGTACTGGGCTACATACATAATAATGCAAAGTAACTCTCGTCATGAAGACGGCATAATCTAGAAGAGAAATGTGGTGCTCACCCCTTGGAGTCCTTCCGGGCGTGGACAATATCGGGCTCCCAGCCTCTAAAGGGGTCAATCAATGCTACTAGAGGTCACCTTCATCTGTGGCGTGGTCAAGCCCAGAGAGAACAAGCAGTAACAATGGGTCAAACTCCAACTGTATGAGCAAATTATATGCTGGCCATCACCTGCCCTATATGCTGGCCATCACCTGCTCTATATGCTGGCCATCACCTGCCCTATATGCTGGCCATCATATGCCCTATATGCTGGCCATCACCTGTCCTATATGCTGGCCACCACCTGCCCTATATGCTGGCCATCACCTGCTCTATATGCTGGCCATCACCTGCCCTATATGCTGGCCATCACCTGTCCTATATGCTGGCCATCACCTGCTCTATATGCTGGCCATCACCTGCTCTATATGCTGGCCATCACCTGCCCTATATGCTGGCCATCACCTGTCCTATATTCTGGCCATCACCTGCTCTATATGCTGGCCATCATATGCCCTATATGCTGGCCATCACCTGTCCTATATGCTGGCCATCATATGCCCTATATGCTGGCCATCACCTGTCCTATATGCTGGCCATCACCTGCTCTATATGCTGGCCATCACCTGCTCTATATGCTGGCCATCACCTGTCCTATATGCTGGCCATCATATGCCCTATATGCTGGCCATCACCTGTCCTATATGCTGGCCATCACCTGCTCTATATGCTGGCCATCACCTGCTCTATATGCTGGCCATCACCTGTCCTATATGATGGCCATCACCTGTCCTATATGCTGGCCATCACCTGCCCTATATGCTGGCCATCACCTGTCCTATATGCTGGCCATCACCTGTCCTATATGCTGGCCATCACCTGTCCTATATGCTGGCCATCACCTGTCCTATATGCTGGCCACCACCTGCTCTATATGCTGGCCATCACCTGTCCTATATGATGGCCATCACCTGTCCTATATGATGGCCATCACCTGCCCTATATGCTGGCCATCACCTGCCCTATATGCTGGCCATCACATGCCCTATATGCTGGCCATCACCTGTCCTATATTCTGGCCATCACCTGCTCTATATGCTGGCCATCATATGCCCTATATGCTGGCCATCACCTGTCCTATATGCTGGCCATCATATGCCCTATATGCTGGCCATCACCTGTCCTATATGCTGGCCATCACCTGCTCTATATGCTGGCCATCACCTGCTCTATATGCTGGCCATCACCTGTCCTATATGCTGGCCATGACCTGCTCTATATGCTGGCCATCACCTGCCCTATATGCTGGCCATCACCTGTCCTATATGCTGGCCATCACCTGTCCTATATGCTGGCCATCACCTGCTCTATATGCTGGCCATCACCTGCTCTATATGCTGGCCATCACCTGTCCTATATGATGGCCATCACCTGTCCTATATGCTGGCCATCACCTGCCCTATATGCTGGCCATCACCTGTCCTATATGCTGGTCATCACCTGTCCTATATGCTGGCCATCACCTGTCCTATATGCTGGCCATCACCTGTCCTATATGCTGGCCACCACCTGCTCTATATGCTGGCCATCACCTGTCCTATATGATGGCCATCACCTGTCCTATATGATGGCCATCACCTGCCGTATATGCTGGCCATCACCTGCCCTATATGCTGGCCATCACCTGTCCTATATGCTGGACATCACCTGCCCTATATGCTGGTCATCACCTGCCCTATATGCTGGCCATCACCTGTCCTATATGCTGGCCATCACCTGCCCTATATGCTGGCCATCACCTGTCCTATACAAGGACAAGCAGTATGGAGGTGTCACGAGTCTTGGACTGACTAACGCTTTCATCGAACTCACTAATATTGACGTTCAAATGTGTATGCAGCAGCAGAAGAATAAATCTTTCTGAGTCAGGTGGTCAGAACCACGCTTGGCCGCCATATATTTCTTTTAAAAAAAATGTTCAGAGTCTGAGTCAAAGTCAAAGACCCCATGTCGGTTTGAGAAATATTTGTCATATCTGTGAATGTGAACATCGAACGCCTGATTAATACATAACTGTTCTAACTTTCACCATCCCACCTTCGTAGTAAAACCGTGACGCGGGAGCACCAGAAATGGAGCTGGCTGCCACTTCCCTCAGAGATCTCATTGTACAGAAACTAAAAGCTATTACCGTCTCGCATTAATTTGTTGTATTATTTATGTATTTTTTTAAAACTGGGGCGGAAGGCGGGTGGATGAACAGTTGTCATTTGCCAGGTTATGAGGATTAGTGTTCTAGTGACGGTAGAGTCATCAAGTCGTTTCTGGCAGGCGTGAACTAACAGCCCTGACTATCTCAATAGTATTGTAACCGCCCTGGGCACGCGGCCTTTATTTTCTGCCCTCAATGCTTTTTTTCTTCAGCCGTTAGTTTCTTCATCTAAATGTGATATATATATACATACATATATATATGGCCCGTCTCGTTTTGTCAGGTCTAGTGGAGGGTCTCGGCAGACTCGGGAAGAATACGTTCTGCAACGTATAAATGTGATACATATACATATATATATCTATCTATCTATTGACCTTTCGAGCCGTAACCGGCCCATAGGGCGTAGACCAAGATACACCTTCTCCTATATGAATTTTTGTTCTAGCAGTTTTCTTTTAAAGATATTTTATCAAATCTCGCCATCTGTCTCTGTTCTGTGCAAGCAGTTCTATCTCATTGAGGGAGCCGATTCCTGCTGCTCTTGCCTCTCTCATCAATGTTCTTCTCAGTGTCTCCCTGGGTCTTCCTCTTTTTCTTTTACCTGTTGTTTCCCATATGAGGGCTTGCTTTGCTATTCGATTATTATCTCTTCTCATCACATGTCCAACGTATGACCATCGTCTTTTCTTTATTACTGAAGATATTAGTGGTTGATTGGCGAAAAACATATATATATATGCGTTAATATAATTCGTATGTGTGAGTGTGTGTGTGTTAGAACAGAAATTACTGCTAATGAAAGAGAAAAGCGATTAGCGTTTAATGCATCTATAGCATATGTCAAGTGAGACACACTGAATGATCGCATTTACAATGAAATGCGAGAGTTCTTGAAGCCACAATTAGAAGGCTGGTGAAATTGAAAACAAATGAATTGTTCAAGTTCCTTTCTTTAAAGACTGTATTTGATTTTGAAACGAACCTTAAAACAATACACGGAGACAGTTTGTGAGGAAATACTGAGAGATTTCAAACAAAACAGTACAAATTATCGAAATTATGAGTAATGAGACAGACGACACTAATAGTTCTGGAATATTGCAATGAACAATATTCTCAGTACTGAATTTTTTTAATACGCTGATGACGTTGCGTTAGTAGCTTAGTCATGTCTATCTATTTAAGGGAAAGCAGACACATTACACAAATAAAGCAATTAAATTGGATTTTAAAAAACAGTAAAGGTACGATACTTGAATCGGTGTCTTATCACGCGAATATTTTACATAAATGTGCTCGGCCGCCTATCCAGAAGTGTTCGGAGACTCATGTTTAGTGTCGCTTTCAGCATCGTAACTAACGAGCGATGCGCCATTCCTCAACTTCCCAGAGTGTGAACCCATCTCTGCTAGCGGCTGGGTCGACCGCTGGGGTATCTTTGTTTCCAACCACGAGTACAATCCACACTGCTTCCAGCGAGAATCAAACACGGGTTGTTTGAACGTCTGTAGCTAGTGGGGTGGTTTA
The DNA here is from genome assembly GCA_032433765.1 of Megaustenia siamemsis. Classification (NCBI taxonomy): domain Eukaryota; kingdom Metazoa; phylum Mollusca; class Gastropoda; order Stylommatophora; family Ariophantidae; genus Megaustenia; species Megaustenia siamemsis. The sequence continues at coordinate 41,846,356 of JAVIAB010000126.1, forward strand.
CCCAACTAGGCTACCGAGACCCCCCAATTTAAATTGGATTGGGTCAGGTGGTCAGAAATCTTTTTGGGTCAAGTAGTCAGAAATCTTTCTGGGTCAGGTGGTCAGAAATCTTTCTGGGTCAGGTGGTCAGAAATCTTTCTGGGTCAGGTGGTCAGAAATCTTTCTGCGTCAGGTGGTCAGAAATCATTCTGGGTCAAGTAGTCAGAAATCTTTCTGCGTCAGGTGGTCAGAAATCATTCTGGGTCAAGTAGTCAGAAATCTTTCTGCGTCAGGTGGTCAGAAATCATTCTGGGTCAAGTAGTCAGAAATCTTTCTGCGTCAGGTGGTCAGAAATCTTTCTGGGTCAGGTGGTCAGAAATCTTTCTGGGTCAGGTGGTCAGAAATCTTTCTGGGTCAGGTGGTCAGAAATCTTTCTGGGTCAGGTGGTCAGAAATCTTTCTGGGTCAGGTGGTCAGAAATCTTTCTGCGTCAGGTGGTCAGAAATCTTTCTGGGTCAGGTGGTCAGAAATCTTTCTGGGTCAGGTGGTCAGAAATCTTTCTGGGTCAGGTGGTCAGAAATCTTTCTGGGTCAGGTGGTCAGAAATCTTTCTGGGTCAGGTGGTCAGAAATCTTTCTGGGTCAGGTGGTCAGAAATCTTTCTGCGTCAGGTGGTCAGAAATCTTTCTGCGTCAGGTGGTCAGAAATCTTTCTAGGTCAGGTGATCAGAAATCTTTCTAGGTCAAGTGGTCAGAAATCTTTCTAGTTCGGGTGGTCAGAAATCTTTCTGGGTCAAATGATCAGAAATCTATCTAGGTCAAGTGATCAGAAATCTTTCTGGATCAAGTGGTCAGAAATCTTGTTGCTCAGGTGGTCAGAAATCTTTCTAGGTCAGGTGGTCAGAAATCTTTCTGCGTCAGGTGGTCAGAAATCTTTCTGGGTCAAGTGGTCAGAAATCTTTCTGGGTCAAGTGGTCAGAAATCTTTCTAGGTCAGGTGGTCAGAAATCTTTCTAGGTCAGGTGGTCAGAAATCTTTCTAGGTCAGGTGGTCAGAAATCTTTCTGGGTCAGGTGGTCAGAACCTATTTTTCTTGAGATCCACTTTTCAGAGTCTGCGTCAAAGTCAAAGACCTCATGTCGGTTTGAGAAATATTAGTCATATTTGGGAATGTGAACATCAAACGCCTGATTAATACATAACTGTTCTAACTTTCACCATCCCAGCTTGGTAATAAAACGTGACGAGAATGTATGCTTTAGCAAGCGAGAAGCATTGGTTCTTAAATTGTAAAAAAAAAATATAAACACAGCTCAAAACAGGGAGCATGGAAACGCATTCAAATTATTGGTTGGCATTGGAAGACCAGGTGGTGGATTAGTTATGGTTGCCATGCGATTTGATCCCACTGGATATGTCCTACTTTAAAATTGCTAACCCGGCGCTTGTCCAGGCATTTCATGCATTTTCTGTTTAAAAAAAAAAAAAAAAACTTCTTTACTCTTAGTCAAAATGTCTCTCTTTTACAGATACCATGTCGTAATTTTTAAAATAACATATTCTATTATTCACATAAAAGATACCTAATAAAAGTAATATTGGAAGGGAAAATACAAGGTAAAAGAGGCAGAGGCAGACCAAGACTACCACCATATAAAATACGATATACCGCCATATAACACGATATACCACCATATAACATACGATATATAACAATATAACATATGATTTACCACCATATAACATACGATATATAACAATATAACATGATTTACCACCATATAATACACGATATATCACCATATAACATATATTATACCACCAAATAACATGGTACTCTACCACATAACATAAGATATACCACCCTATAACATATGATATATCACCATATAACATATGATATACCACCATATAACATATGATATATCACCGTGGCATATGATATATCACCATATAACATATGATATGTCACCATATAACATAAGCATTGGAAAAGTTCTCAGAATATTGTATGTAAACAAAGTCGGCAGCCACGAACTGCTCAAAGGTTGCAACCAAGAGAAGATACACACAGCACAGTGATAACAGGCAGGATACTGACCTGGATAGGCCGTGTGATTAGAAGAGATGAAGACACCATTTCAACAACTGATATGCAAAGGTCTTCAAAGGTAAGGTGGAAGTAAGGCAGACCAAAGACAATCTGGCCGTGGACAGTGAAAACCTCAGCATTCACTGGTTGATTTTGGCATTCACTGTTTGCTTGTGTTCATCCAAGGACTTAGTCATATGTCAGAACTGTATGTAGACTGTTATGTTAGTCCCTATTCACATTATCAATATGTCTTTTTGTATATCCATCTATCTCTTATGTATCGAAATATCTTCTATAGAGTAAAATATAGTAAAGTGCCCCCAACACGACAAGTGGCGTATAGGGAATATGGTGTTAGTGACCATAAATGTTACAGACCTTCAGCACATCATTTTTGGGGTAATGTGGTCGGTATTACGCCAGTGCCGCTTTACTTTCCAGAAAAAACCCGGTACCCATTTAAGGCTGGGTGAACCCGAACCCTACCTCTTGTCCTTTGTAGTCCAGTTCACTAACCACTGATTCTATCTCAAATATCTTCTATATACCCATATATATTTGTACATGTCCAGCTATATCTAATATATTCAAACTTCATTTACATTTCCATCTATACTTATTACATATCCGTCTATCTCTTATAATGTCTCTTACTTATCCATCTACCTCTTATAATGTCTCTTTCATATCCATCTATATTTATTACATATCCGTCTACCTCTTATAATGTCTCTTACATATCCATCTACCTCTTATAATGTCTCTTTCATATCCATCTATATTTATTACATATCCGTCTACCTCTTATAATGTCTCTTACATATCCACCTATATTTATTACATATCCGTCTACCTCTTATAATGTCTCTTACATATCCATCTACACCATTAACTATTCATCTGTCTTGTATATATTCATATATCTCTCACATATTCATCTATATCTATTACATATATGTCTATCGCTTACATATCCATTTATTTATCTATTACATATATATATCTATCGCTTACATATCCATTTATCTATTACATATCCATCTATACTTTACATATCCATCTATTGATCGTCCATTTGTAAATGTCTGCTACCATTCACCTGGCCACCTATGGGTCTGCATCCCTGACATTCTGCCCATACAATCATCAGTGTCTAACACGCATGTAGCTCCCTGCTTAGTTTCACATCGATGACTACACAATGGCGGCCGTTTCTTAGCAACAAACTCTGTCTGGACCTACATTTAAAAAATATCGATCGTGCCGGTTGAAGTTGAGGAAACGGAACAAAACGTGTTGGTCTGTTCAAAATTATTGACTCACTTATTCATTTATTTACTCCCAGTAGTAAGCCTACATCAGATAAACCTTTCTGTGATTTCTATAATTTAAAAGCTTTTCAGCAATGAATTGTGGGATGCTTGTTGCCACGGGATACGAAACAAATTAAAAACTTGACATTTATTATTGAGATATTAAAAATAATCGTAGAGGTTTTTTTTTTAAAAAATAAAGACTTTAGGTCACAAATGAAATCACATCTCAAGTTGTTGCTATGTCGTAAATTATTATTTTCGTTTATTTCATTTGTCTTAATCTTCTTCATTCCTTCCTCGTCGCCGAGAGGGCTATAGTTTTCTGTCTTCTGCTCTTCTTGTTGCTTTTCCTGTTTGGTTTCCTGTTGTCTTCAATGCAAGTTCATCTTTGATGCCCTTAGATCTAGGGATCTCACAACATTTGATGAAGGCTGGTTGTGTTGATTTTTATTTTTCCTTTCTATCACTTGGTCAAACAATTTTAATTGCTATTTCTTTATGTATTCAATGTCGAGTTATATTCTTACTGTTCTTTCCTTAGTTCTTCCTTTGTGATCTTATTTCTCAAGCTGGTTATGGCTATGGTTAATCGAAGGCCCCGGTATCACTGCAAACGAATTAAAATACATAACTGCTCAACCGCCCGTACCAGTGGAATTATCCGAATTAAAATTCATTGAAGGATCCAAACAAAGAAAGGCAACTGCAATCCCCATCATAGCAACAACAGCACACATCAAAAGACATAAGCCGTAACCACACCAAAAGTGAACGCAGCTGAACTGTTCTCGTCATATGATATCATTATTCATTGTAATCAATCGGAATATCGAAACACGATCCGAATGAAATACACAGTTCACGATGTGCACAGACCACTAAAACTCAGTAGTACCGGCAGTAAACTTGACTTGGAATATGAGGAAACTGCAACCAGGAACACTTTCCAGACTGCGCTTCAATAGTTCTTGCCGCCTATCCGCCATATTGACCGGTACTCTCAGGCTGTTATCTATCATATGTAAGACAAATATAGTTTCAGTAGTGGTTATTTTCTTATTATGCTTGGGTCTTGTTTGTGATGACCCGTCGATAACTGGTGTCAGACCAGACTTATTGTCATTCATCTCTTATTTTCCTCTCGGGCCTGACGCGGCTCATATGGAGGAAGTCATAGTTCTCCATGATTGACGATCTGGTGCTAGTTCTTGGTTGTTTCTTAGTACCATGGGTGAGCCTTCTTTAGTAATTGTTTTGCGTAGAAATTCTCTTGGATCTGCCATAGTTTCTTTTACCAGAAGGTTTCCACTTGAATACCTGGTGTGGAAGTCTTTCTTTACTCATTCTCAACACATGATCGATGTATTTCTTCAATCATTCTCAACACATGACCGATGTATTTCTTCAATCATTCTCAACTCATGACCGATGTATTTCTTCAATCATTCTCAGCACATGACCGATGTATTTCTTCAATCATTCTCAGCACATGATCGATGTATTTCCTCAATCATTCTCAGCACATTACCGATGTATTTCTTCAATCATTCTCAGCACATGACCGATGTATTTCTTCAATCATTCTCAGCACATTACCGATGTATTTCTTCAATCATTCTCAGCACTATTACCGATGAATTTCTTCAATCATTCTCAGCACATGACCGATGTATTTCTTCAATCATTCTCAACACATGACCGATGTATTTCTTCAATCATTCTCAACACATGGCCGATGTATTTCTTCAATCATTCTCAGCACATGATCGATGTATTTCCTCAATCATTCTCAGCACATTACCGATGTATTTCTTCAATCTTTCTCAGCACATGATCGATGTATTTCTTCAATCATTCTCAGCACATGACCGATGTATTTCTTCAATCATTCTCAGCACATGATCGATGTATTTCTTCAATCATTCTCAGCACATGACCGATGTATTTCTTCAATCATTCTCAACACATGACCGATGTATTTCTTCAATCATTCTCAGCACATGACCGATGTATTTCTTCAATCATTCTCAACACATGACCGATGCATTTCTTCAATCATTCTCAGCACATGACCGATGTATTTCCAACACCTTCTTCTTATAAAGCTTGACACGTATTCTTCTTTCTATTCGTCTCTTATCCTGCGAATACTTATTTTACGTATATCTCCTTCTCTCTGCGATCAAGACTCAATCAGAGTAGGATTCCAGACTCTCTCATGAAGTCAGCTGTGTGTTTAAGCGAATCGATTGTCTCATATAGTTTTTCTTCCAGGGAGGTGGGCGTGGACCACATTGCTCTACTCAGGTCTGTATCCTGTAGAACATGTTTTGTAGTCATACTGTCCAGTGTACAGTGGCATGGAATTAAAACTGATTCGTATATTAATATTCAAAGCCTCAGATACCTGTCAACGTGGAAAGAAAACGGCGGGTTCACACTCATTAGTGTGTCTGCATAAAGAGAGCAAAATGATTTAATGCGACGTGTGTGTCTACATAATTTCAATTTTACGCGTATTCATCTGCTGGTCCATTAGTCTTTATGTGTGTTCAGTCAGTCTACCTGTTGGACCGTAGTCCATAAATCCGTCATTCAATTTGGTTGACACTATGTTTCCGATAGAAATTATTCTAATTTGGCGCCTGTGCAGTCGAACAGGGACTGCACGGAGGTCCACCTAGACAACAGAAAGTATAAAAGCAAACGCATACATCGGGAGACGCTGTGACATAGAGGTGGCACGCCGTAACATGGAGTAGCGCGCTGTGACATGGAAGTAGCGCGCTGTGACACTGAGGTAGCGCGCTGAGACATGAGGTGACATGGAGGTATCGCGCTGTGACATGGAGGTAGCGCGCTGTGACATGAGGTTGCACGCTGTAACATGGAGGTAGCGCGCTGTGACATGAGGTGGCACGCTGTGACATGTAGGTAGCGCGCTGTGACATGGAGGTAGCGCGGTGTGCCATGGGGGTGGCACGCTGTAACATGGAGGTAGCACGCTGTGACATGGAGGTAGCACGCTGTGACATGGAGGTAGCGCGCTGTGACATGGAGGTAGCACGCTGTGACATGAGGTGGCACGCTATGACATGTAGGTAGCGCGCTGTAACATGGAGGTAGCGCGCTGTAACATGGAGGTAGCGCGCTGTAACATGGAGGTAGCGCGCTGTGACATGGGCGTGGCACGCTGGTGGGAACGTCCAGACTCCAATAAAACTGATTCCCTGTATAAGAAAATACAGTTCAAGCTTCCTCTTCTTTATCGAAAACGCCCTCTTATCATCTAACATGGGAACATCTCGTCACACTTAATTCACGAATTCATTACCTTACTCATCGAGACAATTACCAAAACATTAACTTATAATTTCAACTGTTCGTCAACGCATCCGTTCTTTCATTCATTCACTTTAACAAATCAAGTTATTGAGTTATTGAGTTATTTGCAGGTCATCTAATCATTGCACTCCGAACATGTCCATAGGTACTCAGATCCCCTCCTCAGCAATTCCCGCAGTGTCCAGCGACTGACGAATCGAAATCAAACAAAATCAAACAAAGAATAAAGAAAAAAGCTAAAACCTTCCGATCCCCATTATACGGCTCTAGATGAAGCTTCCAAAGCCTATTTTACAATTTCAGTTTGATCATTTCCTTTTCTTTTTATATCGAGGCTGACTAAATCTATTTTCCCCTTATGTATTTTTTAATTAACAAGAATTTCCACCTTATCCGTTCTAACGATATTTTTTAATTAACAAGAATTTCCACATTATCCGTTCTAACGATATTTTTTTAATTAACAAGAATTTCCACCTTATCCGTTCTAACGAATTCGACTTAACCTATTGTTTAGTGTTGAATACATCATATCGCGTTTTTGGGCAAAAAAAAAATCATCATTTTTGTAACTGTATGCCAAGTTACCGAGCTTTTAAAGGTCAAGTAATGTTTTGCTATCAAAGTTAACAGACATTTAGCCATACCAAACGTTATATTTGGATTGAAACAACAATAATTGAACATATGTTCCCTGAAAAGCAGAACTAAGGACGAGCTGATGGGACCACGATATCAAGAATTCCCAACATTTACTGAATTAGCCAGCCCAGACGGGGGGAAAAACACATTCAAGCTGGCAATAAAAAAAGCATGATCCTCTTGATAGTGTAATTGATGTTGATATTAGGCTTTGGAAGGATGGCGTCACTGCAGGCAGGAAATTCCCATATCGGCTATGTCTCAGCGACGGACAGTGGGTTCGATACTTGAGGAGGCAAGGACGACAGAACGAACTTTTAGGTTAACTTTTAATGTTATTTCATATGTTATGGCATAATTTGGGATATAAACATTACAACAATTTATGCTTTGTAAAATAATTCCTTCAATTATTGACATAAAATTAACATAATTATAATTACGTCATAATGTTATATTTATTTGCATTATAAGTTACGAAAAATATGTTTTTTTTTTGTTAATTAACTTCTTTTATAATTCTCTTCACGTTTTTTTATTTTTAAAATATATATTAAGACACTACGCAGAGATGTGATTCTAAGTAGGCACTAGATACTCCTGCCTCCTATTGGCTCTACTTGCATGTATTTTGGTAAAAGTGATAGAACGTCATCGTATTGGTCGCTGTTCGTGTTGTCATGACAACGAGGGCTGATTGTATAAATGGCCTACCTAGTTTTCATTCACATAGCAAGGTCGATAGATTTCGGTTGTTGTAGATTTGACCTCCATTGACATCGAAGCCTATTTATTAGCAACGGCTCGAATTATTTGAACTGTAGCACGGCTGTACTAGGGAATACGATGGCAATATTTAAGTTTTTAGTTAGAATATGGTTGTGTTATGTATAAAGCATTAGAGGTGTTGTGGTCTCGTTGCCTCCTCTGAATATCCGTCATTCAGGCAACCAACAGTCTTCATTCTTATCGATTATAATGTTCTATTGAAGTTATTGTGCCTCGGCGAAAAGGTTTCAATAACGGTCGTCACTGGCAGCACGATCTTCATGCGCCGACCTCATGCGAGTTGACCTCGGGGTCAATGTGCGTGACTCAAAAAACGCTGTTCTAAAAAAATGAAGTCTGGTCTGCACTTCCTTGAAACACTCGTTCTGACCGCAGTCCAGCTAGTGGAAGAATTATCAGCCGAACACGGTTCATACATCCTGTCCCAGGACAAAGATAGATGCTGTTACCGTTCTACTTGAATAAACGGTCGTTAAATGCATTACGAATCTCCGTGTGCCGACGCCAAAAACTATGTTGACCTCATTGTCAAGTGAATGCAACCGGACTACTGCTGTCTCTGCAAACGAAAATCCAGATAGAATGAATCGTTTTAAAACACAGCAATACAAAAAATGCCACGAGTACTAAAAATAACTTGATTAGGCAGCCATGTTGGCTCTCCGCGCCAGTCGAAAGTGAATGTAAATATTAAACCACGCCAACCTTTTATGAGTTTGTGACTATACAATTTTTCTATCTAGCTGTCGTGTGCTCCCTGAATATATATATAAGACTGAACAATGAAGGCTGACAGTGCTGTTTAGTGCAGTACTGTTTAGAAGTGGATATATTTTTTTTATATTCCAACAAACCCGTCTTTTTTTAAATTAAAATGTCAGTTATTGTCCCCCTTTTTTATATTTTATTCGTTGTACTAGCGTGGCTAAAATTTCAGACCACCTATAGGTCTATCTTCAATGTTGTACTGGTTATGTCATTGAGGAGTGATGGTAAGCCTATATGGTTATGTAGTTAACTTTTTAAAATGTGTCTTACATTTCTATGAGTAAAGAATATGACATCATTGCCGTCCGTGGAGGTTTTAACGATCAAGAAAATATAGTTGGCTGTCTGAAGCTTGTTGCAAACAGGGCTATAAGCGTTCAGAGACTCATAGTGACTCACTGTATGTGTCAGGAACAGTGAGGTAGAACTATTTAGATCTTACTCCACTTCCTCGCGGTGCCCCTAGAAACAAACTAACCAGTTTAGTCCGGCCAAGTGTATGGATCGAGAGAGAAGGCAACCTGATACTTAAAAACGCTAGGATGGAAACGGATGTTTTGGGCCAAAAGGCGCAACTTAAGCAATAACACAACTCACCTACGCGTCCTTTAATGGGTGGACGATGAGGAAGAAAATAATCAAGAGAAAATTAAATTAGTCGTCTAGTGAATGCACACAAACAGCCTAATGCAGCCATTACGTGGGTTTGTCTGTCTATATTCTGTCTGTCTGTTCAGCTTAATTCTTCTCGTATTAATTATGTATGTAAAAATGTCTCTACAAGACAAAACGTTCAGGATCGCGTTGGCAATGAATATAACAAAAGCAGAACAAAAACACACCTTAATGTTCTAATTAATTAATTAATTTATCCACAACAATTCCAATGTCAATAGAACAGCTACAACAAAGAAATATCAACAGCCAATAGGTATATATATGCTACTTGTATATAGATTTAATGGAATAGCCGTCCTTTCCGTAACAGGGCTTTCTGGTGTTTGATAATGAAAATAGAGGGAGAAACCCATAGTTTGTGTGATTCACAGATAGAGCAAACACGTGCCATATAGATACGGTTGTCTGTTTTAATGAAAAGTGATATTTTAGGCTTGACCTTTAACATTTTGCTACTTCTATGAGTGAAGATATTATGAGTTGACAACATGCCGCTCATACTTAGAACGAATATTTCTTGAAAGTGGTTGCTAGCATTTGTGATTCCAAGCGCGCAAGGAATTTCTGTCGTTGATTTTGAGTGTGTGTGTGTGTGTGGGGGGGGGGGGGGGGGGACAGAGAAGAGAAACTAAATTATACTTCACTAGATTAAAGTTTATATCTTTGAATACTTCAAAAATTTGCGAATACAAGATTTTCTGGTGTGGGTTTTTCAATTTTCCATAACAATGTTTTTTTTTGTTATTTCACATATAGTTTCCTCTATACAACGTGAGAACCATACAAACATTACAATAAATATACTGTGTCTTTTTTATGAGCATTGACAACTAAAATATCAATATTAGGGAGCTGAGTTTAGCCAACAACACAGCAGCGGTCCGTTGTGTGGTATCGTATACTGTCCTCGGAAATTTGCTATAAATAATTCACTCGTACCCAGTTATTTCTACTAGTGCTAGAAAAGACAGACACTAGGCAACATAACAAACATCCAGTGTTAATGTTACTGGGGCCAGCTTTATTAAATCGGCCCTAATCGAGACGTCACCTTCAGCCCAAACAACTGTGTTGATTTCATCGATCAACCTGGCGACTCTAAAACATCATCACCTTTGAATTAGCTCATCCCCTACAAATTATAATCCGGACAGATTAACTCTTTCAGTACGGAATGATTTTATCAATTTAGTGGTAGAGATTCCAGAGACAAAATTGTTCACGGTTTTAAATATCAATCTCCATGTTTATATTTATCTAACACTTAACATATAAGATATTATCATTATTATCATTAGATATGAATGTTTAGATCATTAAACAAAGAATTATATTTCACCAATACCAAGATAATACAAGACATGTAACAAGAATATGGTTTTATGACAGATGACACTAATCAAATTGAGTGTGATGCACTGTGCGGCTAAACGTACGTGACCGAAATCGGCATGGCGCATGGTGTGTTGAAACGTATGGAAAGAGTTAATGAAGCTACGGTGCCAGCGTGGTTCTTGTGTTCATCTGTTTGTCGCATGGGCTAGGGTTCATATTTTAAATGCACAATTTTCTCCCAGACAAAGCTTCAGGGTTCACCCAGCCTCTGAAAATTGATATCAGGATTTTTCTTCTATGAAAGCTGGGCGATCAGGCGTCGTACCGACCATATGATTTATAAAATGTGTCGATGGTCATTGATAAATACGGACATGGTACTTGTCACATGTACAAACACACATATAATCATTCATTAAGAGACACGTAATGAATATATATATATATATATATATATATATATATATATATATATACATACACACATAAACTAAATATATATGTGTGTCTTGAAACGGAATTTAAATATTAAAATCTGTTTTGACTGCAATTAAGTTACCTACTACTTCACTGTGGAAAAGGGGGGGGGGAGATATATCGCAATTACTCCATGCAAGACACCACCATGTATATGTCGGTGATGAAGAAATGTTGATGAAATGTGTCGGTGATGAACAAATGTTGATGAATGTGTCGGTGATGAACAAATGTTGATCAAATGTGTCGATGATGAACAAATGTGATGAAATGTGTCGGTGATGAACAAATGTTGATGAAATGTGTCGGTGATGAACACATGTGATGAAATGTGTCGGTGATGAACAAATGTTGATGAAATGTGTCGGTGATGAACAAATGTTGACGAAATGTGTCGGTGATGAACAAATGTTGATGAAATGTGTCGGTGATGAACAAATGTGATGAAATGTGTCGGTGATGAACAAATGTTGATGAAATGTGTCGGTGATGAACAAATGTGATGAAATGTGTCGGTGATGAACAAATATTGATGAAATGTGTCGGTGATGAACAAATGTTGATGAAATGTGTCGGTGATGAACAAATGTGATGAAATGTGTCGGTGATGAACAAATGTGATGAAATGTGTCGGTGATGAACAAATGTGATGAAATGTGTCGGTGATGAACAAATGTTGATGAAATGTGTCGGTGATGAACAAATGTGATGAAATGTGTCGGTGATGAACAAATGTTGATGAAATGTGTCGGTGATGAACAAATGTGATGAAATGTGTCGGTGATGAACAAATATGATGAACTGTGTCGGTGATGAACAAATGTGACGAAATGTGTCGGTGATGAACAAATGTGATGAAATGTGTCGGTGATGAACAAATGTGATGAAATGTGTCGGTGATGAACAAATGTGATGAAATGTGTCGGTAATGAACAAATGTGATGAAATGTGTCGGTGATGAACACATGTGATGAAATGTGTCGGTGATGAACAAATGTGATGAAATGTGTCGGTGATGAACAAATGTGATGAAATGTGTCGGTGATGAACAAATGTGATGAAATGTGTCGGTGATGAACAAATGTGATGAATGTGGCGGTGATGAACAAATGTGATGAAATGTGTCGGTGATGAACAAATGTGATGAAATGTGTCGGTGATGAACAAATGTGATGAAATGTGTCGGTGATGAACAAATGTTGATGAAATGTGTCGGTGATGAACAAATGTGATGAAATGTGTCGGTGATGAACAAATATGATGAAATGTGTCGGTGATGAACAAATGTGATGAAATGTGTCGGTGATGAACAAATGTGATGAAATGTGTCGGTGATGAACAAATGTTGATGAAATGTGTCGGTGATGAACAAATGTGATGAAATGTGTCGGTGATGAACAAATGTGATGAAATGTGTCGGTGATGAACACATGTGATGAAATGTGTCGGTGATGAACAAATGTGATGATATGTGTCGGTGATGAACACATGTGATGAAATATGTCGGTGATGAACAAATGTGATGAATGTGTCGGTGATGAACACATGTGATGAAATGTGTCGGTGATGAACAAATGTGATAAAATGTGTCGGTGATGAACAAATGTGATGAAATGTGTCGGTGATGAACACATGTGATGAAATGTGTCGGTGATGAACAAATGTGATAAAATGTGTCGGTGATGAACAAATGTGATGAAATGTGTCGGTGATGAACAAATGTGATGAAATGTGTCGGTGATGAACAAATGTGATGAAATAAACAAAAAAACATGAAAAAAACCATGAATTTATAAATGTGTGTGTTATTATCACCTATGATGTTTAATTAGCCCTTTGTTGGATTTAGGAACGAGAAGTGGAAGAGCTGGATGTAGACTTCGGATTTTCAGGCTTACACCGTCAGGAAGGTTAACGTTTTTGAATGTGTCAGTGGGTAGATCATTTAAGAAGTGAGGCATTAGTAAAGCGCTGGATGGTACAGAGGACAATTTGTTGTATGAGGGCTCAGATTCTGATTTAGAAAACGTTTCATGGGACTCTTTATTTAGTTCTTGTGATGAATGTTTGGGTTTTGTCTATGAAGATTAAAAGGTATTCGTTCCTAGTTAGATTAATCTTGTATTGAATGTAGACCTACGCATTCCTTTATATTTAAAATATTGTACATTCATGATAACACTCAGTGATAAAGTGTGCTTCTTTAGCGATCAGCTATTTCTATGCATTTAAACAATGAGACCAGCTTGGGTCACGAACATAGCGGTACGCTTGATATCATCATCATTGAGTGCCGTCTCCGCATCGGAGGTTGGCTCCCATGAAACGCCATTCTACTCTATCTCTTGCTTTGATGGTGCAGAGTGTCATAGTTTGACTTGTCCATCTTTTGATGTTACTCGTCCTTGTTAGTCTTAGTCTGACTCTGCCTCCTTTACCTTGCATTTTTTCCTTCCAATATTACTTTTATTAGGCTGTTTGTGTCTTTTAACATGCCCCAAAAATTTCATTTGTCTTGTTCTAATTGTGTTTAGTAGTTCTCTTTTCATTTTTAGTTGTAAAACTGTATCGTTTGTTTTCTTTTCTTCCATCCAATTCTACCTATTCTTCTATAAATCCACATTTCAAAGGCTTCAATTTTCTGTTATATATTACCGGTTTCTTTAACTGGTCTTGCAGGGTTGTTTCTGTTGGCAATTTTGTTTCTTATATGTTGAGAGCGCTGAAGTCTTGTAGTATATGCTCTGAATAAAGTGTAAAAATAGAGGCTCCTATAGAGGCTCGCTTGTGCGTCTTATACGCCAGCAGATGTGGCATATGCATACATATAATCCATGCTAAGAGTATAATTCTGGATTGTATTAAACGTACTATATAGTTTATGGCTCCTGAGTAAACCATAAGTCCAATTATAGCCAACTACTCACCAATTCACCCACTCAGTCCCACATATATATGTTACATTTGTGTTTTAATACCTTCTTAATAAAAACTATACAATAATATTTTCTTGGAAAAAGTAATTTTTTTTATTTATTAATGTATATTATAGTATTTGTTTTCAATGAAAAGTAAACTTAATGAAAGGAGAATATTCAAGTATTTTCACACATATTCTAAACTAAATAGTTCATTGAGTGAGAAGGAAGGAAACCTGGATAAATGATAGATGATACCTTAGAACAATTATTTATCATAAACTCTTTACATTGTAGGTACAAAAATTAGAGTGATGAGGGGGTGGGTAGTCCAAAGACTCCTCGTATTATAGACAAATCACATCCAGGCAAAATCGTTAAAAGGCAAGCATGTACGTGTAGGCATATATAATATGTATGTATATATATATGTATATATATATATATATATATATATATATAAGTTAGTTGTTTGTCTTTCCCTCTAATGTTTCTTTCTACCTAATCTATGTCTGACACGGTCATCGCTATGTCTAATCTTTGTGCTGTCTTGTCTGTCACTGTCAGTCTAATCCCTGAGTTCATTCGTCTGTCAAAAGGTCATGTCAATGTACACAGCCGTCTAAACTCTGTCTATGATATATCAGGCTCTCTATCTTTCTGAATTCAAAGTATGAATAATAGTCTTACACTACATGCTGTTCGCTCATAGATGTTCTTAATGATATGTACACTCCTATATGTATATATATATATATGATATCTTTGTCTCTACCTCTTCTATTTTTATCATTATTTCTCTCTTTTCCATATACATACACTTCCTCTCCCTTTCTTATTTTCTTACTCACGTTCTCTTTTTCACTCATTCTCTATTTTCATGTACTTTTCTTCACTCGTTTTCTCTCCTTCTCACTCACTATCTCATTTTTTTCTTTAACACACGCTGTCATTCACACATGAAACCACATCAGCTATTACTAAAACGGAAATCTAAATCTAAGCAATGCTGAAATCAACAGTGAACTACCTTAGGGACTCCATCTCCTGATTTTCCTCAGGGGTTACTCCCGAAGTCTATTCCATGAACGAGTAGACCCGCTAGACAGCGGGGTCTTAAAATCGGAATTGACCTTCTCCTAGATGGGTGGTCATCTTTAGGCTAACGGGTCGCATCTACCCGGAGAATGTTTTTTTTTTATTGTATGTTCTCATACAAATCACTGTTTTATTGATAATGAGAATGCATTTACTCTGCGCATCTTTCATTAACACATGTTACAGGGTTTTTATAATTATTATAATATACATAAGATCTTTAGTATATATATATATATATATATATATATATATATATATATATTTAGTACATGTATCATAAGATCTTTAGTAGAAAGAGCCATAGAGGTGAAAACAGATCTGTACCTATGTTTCATAGATTATACTAAAGCATTTGACAAAGTAAAGCACCAAGAAATAATCAAAATTTTAGAAAGCATAAACGTAGACAGCAAAGATCTAAGAATAATAAAGAACATGTACTGGCAACAAACAGCGGCCATAAGAACTGGAAACCAATTGGGAATGTTTCAACAAATAAAACAGGGTGTTAGACAAGGTTGTGTGCTGTCACCAGATTTGTTTAATATTTATAGTGAGTTTATTTTAAGATCCATACGGGCATGCCTGGAATAATAATTGGAGGTCATAATATAAATAATCTAAGGTATACTGATGATACAGTCTTAATCGCTAAGAGTGAAAATGAGTTACAAGAAATGTTGGACATTATAATAAAAGAAAGCAAAAATAAAGGACTCAGCCTTAATAGCAAAAAGACAGAAGTAATGGTAACAACAAAGAAAAAGACACCACCTCAGTGCAAAATAAAGACAAGTGGAACAATATTAAAACAGGTAAATGAATTTAAATATTTGGGAACTTTGTAAACCTCAGACGGAAGATGTACAAAAGAGGTGAGATTCAGAATGGCTCAGGCAAAAGCAGCTTTCCAGAAAATGAGGAAGATACTATGCAATCCATTTTTGACAAAACAAACATAAAAAGAGTTCTTAAATGTTATGTAGAGTCAGTCTTAACATATGGATGTGAATCATGGACAATAGGACAACAGACAAGAAAATCACTGGAGTCTGTAGAAATGTGGTTTTACAGAAGAATGTTGAGAATACCATGAACAACTAAGAAGAGTAATGAAAACGTCCTGAAAGAGGCCAAAGCAAAAGCAGAGCTAATTTCCAATATTAGAAAGAAACAATTATCATTTTTTGGCCATGTAATGAGAAGAGTTGTTTACTCTTTAAGAAGAGTTGCCAGATGAAGAGGAAGACCGAGGAAGAGATGGATTAAAGGGAATACTAGAGTCACTTGGAGGAATAACACCAGAAGAGGCCAACAGAAGAGCAAAGAATCACAGATTGTATCTCCCCTCGGCGGCAACGGCAATAGAGGAAGGATAGAAGTAGAAGAAGAATGAGAAGAGAACAACTGAAATATATTGTAACATCTGGAAACATTTAGTGCGAAGAGATAGAGGGAAGCAAAGAGAGAAAATACCAGACAGCTTAAGAGAATGGCTTGGAATAAGGTCAACAACAGAAATGATAAAGAACTGTCAAGATCGAAAGTTGTGGAGAGACATGATCACCTACGTCAGTAAGCCAGGTACTTGATGATGATGACATAAAGAGCCAGCGGCAAAGCTATTTTTACTTCTTCTTTCGTCTTCTGTTACCAAGTAATGTCTCATTTTGTATGTACCTACACGATGGTTTTTACGAGAGCCGAGATAGCTCAGTGGTTAGTGAACTGGACTACTAAGGACAAAAGGTCGGGTTCGATCGTGATTGATGGCTTCCAGTTCACCCAGCTTTAAGTGATACCCCATTATTTTCAGAGAAAGTAAAGCGGCATTGGCGTAATACCGACCACATTACCTTTTACCTCTTTTAGCTTTTATCTCTGACGAAGTCCCTAGAGACTAGGAACTGAATTTTGAGTGTTAATCCATTTTTCCCAGGCAGCCATGTGCACAGGGGTCCCTCGCCGCACAG
This sequence comes from Megaustenia siamemsis, assembly GCA_032433765.1. Lineage (NCBI taxonomy): Eukaryota > Metazoa > Mollusca > Gastropoda > Stylommatophora > Ariophantidae > Megaustenia > Megaustenia siamemsis. The sequence continues at coordinate 41,863,766 of JAVIAB010000126.1, forward strand.
GAAGATAACTCCGAATTCGGAGGTACTCATATTTTTTTTCGTCGATGAGTAATTGACGTTTCAAGCCGGGCCTCGCTGCTTAGACCAGGGGTGGTTGCCGCAGATAGAAATCATAAATAAAAATCCCAACCTGTGTAGCCGGGATTTGAACCCACTACCTCTCTGTCTCGAGGCCGGCGTCTTGCCTCGAAACCAACCAGTCCGCCGAAAGGAAAATAGGAAGGAAAGAAAAGGGGGGGGGGGGGGGAATGACGAAAATTTAAAAGGAGATAAACAAGAAACATGTACAATGTATCTGGAATAATATGTATGTGTGTGCGCGTGCGTTTGCTGTGTGTATATGAACAACCTCAAAGAGATGGGTGGAATGAGTTTCTTTGAAAGAAGAGAAACTAGTGGCTAATGATACTGTGTGGACTGTGGGTAAGGATTGGCATTGCCTTGACAGAACGATAGTCAGGACGAATTAAAGTTGTCAACCAACACAGATCTGGTTCAGATAGTCTGGTGTACATTTGGTGTTTCAGTTCAGGAAACCTATGTCCAGAGTGTGATGATGGTGATCCTAACATAACATGTGAAAGTCTTCCGTGCTTGCAGAATTATTTGATAAAGTATATATGTGTGAAGCTTGGAGAACATACCTTTATATGAAGACGTATGTCTTCTTCTTCATCTTTTTCCCTTCCACGTTTGACTTTCAACGTCGAGGGAAGATATAACTTGCAGTCTTTGCTTTTCTATTACCCTCTCCTGCTGTTATGTTTCCTAATGTTTCTAATATTCCATCAATCCATCTTTTTTTTTTTTGGTGTGGTGGCCCTTAGGTCTTGTGTTCTCACAACGTTTATTAAAGGCTAGTTGTGTAGTGTTTTGATCTTTCTGCCTTATCACATGGCCAAACCATTTTATATGTTGTTTCTGTATGTACTCTATAGCTATAGAATAATTACATGTATTCCTAACTTTCTTCTCGGTTCTTTATATCAGATCTTATCTCTCAGTCAGTTTCCTGTCATTCGTCTAACACATTTCAAAATGTCTGTGAATAGTTATTTCTATGTGTGAAGACATCTGTAGAAAATTATTTCTGTACGTAAAGACTTTCATGAGTAATTGTAGTGGAAGATGTATTGGTAACTTAATGGTAATTATATTGTGCGTGTGAGAATTTACATAAATAATGATTTCGGCTGGTGAATGCATTAAGTCGTGCTGGGAATATCAGGTTAGTGTCTGGTAAATAACTCAATTACCAACCGCACATTCCATGTGTGATATTTCCGGTATCAGAGAGCCGCGATAGCTCATTGGTTAGTGGACTGGACTACAAAGGACAAGAGGTCGGGTTTGATTCTGATCAACGGCTTCCGGGTTCACCCAGCCTTAATGGGTACCTGATTTTTTTTCTGGGCATGTAAAGCGACACGGGTGTAATACCGACCACATTACCTCAAAATCATGAGCCGAAGGTCTGTAAAAAGTATGGTCACTAACATCATGTTCCTTATACGCCACTTGACGTGACGGGGCTCTTTACTTTTACTTATGGTCGGTATCACGCCATGCCACCCTCTTTTCTAGAAAATTACCGTACACATTTAATCCTGGGTGAACGTAGCTAGCAATCGATCAGGTTCGAATTTGACATATTGTCTTCAGTAGACCAATCATTAACCCATCATTTACGCAGCACCACAGTGTATGGAAACATCCTCCTCTCGGGTACCCTATATTCATCTAGTCACTTCATTACGCTTTGTGTATGCACACGGACCTGTTTTTGGAAGCGTTTGTTACTGCATGCCGTGTGCGCACATTTTCACTTTTGTGCACGCACACGTGCCCCGTGCGCACTAATGTTCTTTTTCCTTCTGTCCACATCAGTGTATACAGAGAATAGTTTTTATTTTTATTTTATTTTTATTTCTCCATCTAGTTAGAATTTAATATATTTTATTATTCTTTTTTTTTAATGTTAAATACATATTTGCACGTGTGTTGTATATCTGTTCCTGCTTAAGGCCTTTCGAGCCGAAATGTCGATCTGGTTTTCGTTATCTACTTGTTACGTGATTTAACCATACCGCTCTTTTCTATTTCTTTTCTATAAATATTTTTTTTTAATTTCTTTTCCCCAGTGTATGGGAACGCCTGTAGAAAATAATTTCTGCATGTGAAAACGTATGTTGGTGATTGTGTTCTGTGGCTAAAACTCATAGATTATTTCATAGATTAGAAAAGGCGTTTGCTGGTCCACGCTAATTTGATTGTGTTCTGTGGCTAAAACTCATAGATTATTTCATAGATTAGAAAAGGCGTTTGCTGGTCCACGCTAATTTGATTGTGTTCTGTGGCTAAAACTCATAGATTATTTCATAGATTACAAAAGGCGTTTGCTGGTCCACGCTAATTTGATTGTGTTCTGTGGCTAAAACTCATAGATTATTTCATAGATTAGAAAAGGCGTTTGCTGGTCCATGCTAATTTGATTGTGAAATACATGTAAGTGGATATCTATAAATTTAAGATTAAAGAACCCCGTGTGCGAATGTTTATGCGGAGAAAATGTTACACTTTTCCAAATATCTATGGATGAAGGCGTGTTTATGACAATGTCAATATTTGTGTGGGAAGATGTTTAATTAGGCTTTAGGCTTGTCCACGGTAAGGAAAACGTTGATGCACGGAAAGGCTTCAGAAAAAAAATATAAGCCTATTTTTTTTTCTCCCTGTTATCCATCGTTAAAAGGGAAATTGAATAGGTTGTGTTGTATTAATTTTCAGGAATCTTCAAATAACATGGGATTTTAAAACAGAAATATAAGTAAAAAGAAAAACTCACGTATATTATCCACTCTTACTCGTGCAAGTAAATGTTGATAAATCAACACGTGTTGTTTTTTTTTTGTTAATTAACTTCTTTTATAATTCTCTTCAGTTTTTTATTTTTAAAATATATATTAAGACACTAAGTAGAGATGTGATTCTAAGTAGGCACTAGATAAGCCTGCCTCCTATTGGCTCTACTTGCATGTGTTTCGGTAAAAGTGAAAGAACGTCATCGTATTGGTCGCTGTTCGTGTTGTCATGACAACGAGGGGCTGATTGTATAAATGGCCTACCTAGTTTTCATTCACATAGCAAGGTCGATAGATATCGGTTGTTGTAGATTTGACCTCCATTGACATCGAAGCCTATTTATTAGCAACGGCTCGAATTATTTGAACTGTAGCACGGCTGTACTAGGGAATACGATGGCAATATTTAAGTTTTTAAGTTACAATATGGTTGTGTTATGTATAAAGCATTAGAGGTGTTGTGGTCTCGTTAAAAGGGAAATTTAATAGGTTGTGTTGTATTAATTTTCAGGAATCTTCAAATAACATGGGATTTTAAAAAAAGAAATATAAGTAAAAAGAAAAACTCACGTATATTATCCACTCTTACTCGTGCAAGTAAATGTTGATAAATCAACAAGATTCTTCTCCTTGGCGTTTTACCGTTAAGTGAGCGTGGTTGCGTCATGTCGCTAGTTTACGGTAAAGCCCAGATATCTCTGCCTTTCGGTGCGGGCACATTCGTTTCCGGCATGAGCAGGTTTGCTTAATGTTTTGTCTGACAGCGGCCATTTTTGACCTGCTCTCTTTCACTACCGAGGGTATTTTAATATGCGCGAGTGCACGCGGGAATTCCCGCCAATGTCTCTAGATGGCTGTGCGTCATATCTCATTGTCTAGAGACTAGATGAGGGTAAAGACACGTAGAGATCATGGGTTCCAAGTGAACAAATGCCACCGTCTTTGGAGGAATTCGAACCCGAGACCGTCTTGTCCAGAGACCGACGTTTAGACCACCCAGGACCCCCTAATCAACAAACGAGTTGTAAAGTAAATAAAAAAAGTAAAGTACCTCTGTCACGCCAAGTGGCGTATAGGGAATATGGTATTAGTGACCATAAATATTACAGATCTTCAGCACATTATTTTTGGGTTAATGTGGGCGGTATTACAGCCATGCAAACGAGTTATAAAAGTCTCATGAATAACGTTGTAACAGTTACATTGATTCAAGATAGAATGAATCTCAGATGTCAGAGAATTATCATGTAACCAAATGTGGCATTGATAAGCAGGAGAATGGGATACTTATCCGCCAGGTGATGATAGGAAATCACTAAATGGAAATCAATAGATAACAGAAGCAATGCAGAGCTCGAGAATCACTGAGAGAAACAAGGGAAACAAAAATAGATGCTATACATTTGTATAGGCATCATCTCCGTTACTGTGTTGCATAAATTCTCATAGATTAGATACAGCGCAAAATGAAATGATTTCACCTCGTATCGCTATCGTCTGGCCAAGCATAAACCATTCTTAAAGGAACTGCGAAAGTGGGGAGAAGGAGAGATAGGCAGAGAGAGAGATGGAGAGATAACATTGAGGATGAACAGGTCTCCTATTTTGAGAGTCTTTAAAAAATGACAGAATATAGAGATAAATTTAGAAAGTTGACTAAGTGTGTCAGTGGTGCACAGACAAAGTATGTCAGAGGTGCACAAACGACTCCCTCGGTTATTGGATGAAGAAAAAGGGAAGGATAAGGATATGAATATATGCGATGATGATGTCCACTCTAATCCCTGTGTGACGTTTGAAGGCAATAGCAGAAAAATATATGTTAACGTTTTGTAGCAGATGTTGCGATATTTGCGCAGGTTAGCCACACATATCCGAACTTGTCATTAAAATGTATTGCACCGAATTTGCATTCCCGAGTCGACCTACGCATGTGAAAGCGGGAAACAATAAAAGAAGAGATTGAGAAAAAAACCTAGTCGTTTTTGAAGACAAATGCCTGAGAAGAATGTTCTGTGAAGAATGGAATGAATTCTAGACCAATATAGAGACAAGATAAATAGCCATACAACCAGCAATCTGACACTCACACCGGAAGAGAAGAAGGACATATGTCGCAACAACAAAATGGCAAAACAAGCTCTTCTATGGAAACATCAGGATACAGAAAAAAAGAGGAAGATTAAGATAGACATTGAAAAGAACACTTATAAGAGAAGCAAAGTTGGCAGGCATAGACTCATTGAATAGGATCGATCAACTCGTCCATAATAGAAATGGAAGACCAAAAAAAAACACTACTAGCTCCGTGCGACCTGTAGCTACGCTGGAATGATCAAGGTCAGGTCGATCTGTACCTCGCTTAATCAAACCTAGATCCCCTGTTTCCGAAAATACCATAGTGGGTGTTGTGTAGGTCACCGGCCACCTCATGTTCACTCACCCTGACATCAGCAGTCAGCGTAAACATATTCCAGAAAAGGCTCAGATAGGATAATATTCTTGGATATAAAGATCTCCTATCTAAATGCCACACAGAGCAATTAATATTCTTGGATATAAAGATCTCCTATCTAAATGCCACATAGAGCAATTAATATTCTTGGATATAACTTTCTCCTATCTAAATGCCATACAGAGCAATTAATATTCTTGGATATAAAGATCTCCTATCTAAATGCCACACAGAGCAATTAATATTCTTGGATATAAAGATCTCCTATCTAAATGCCACCCAGAGCAATTAATATTCATCAGAAATTGCACCGTTAATCAAAGCTGTGTACGTAGACTCTGGTGGAGGAAGGGCGGTAAAGAATGGGGGAGGCTGAGTGGAAAGCTGTTTGGCTATCATGTGGAGGCCGTTTCATTCGTTTCATTTAGTCAACGGATCAGCTTCATTACACAACATGTAACTACATAGTGACCCCCTCCTTAGCACGATCACTAGTATGAAGCGCGTCCACCACACACTAGCGAATGCACTGAAGGTGGCTTCAGTTCAGGTGCACCAGCTCCGTAGCAGCAGTGAGGACCTTGAATTCCCCAATTTCCTTTATCACTTCTTACGGTTCGATTCTTGTGGTAGTTAAAGCCCCTACCCTTTATCTAAGAAATGAAAATAATTGTTTTGGATAATTGTAGGAGCAAGGTGTGGGTAGGGTCGGGGTACGAAGTCGATAAGGAAACTGAAAATAGTTTATATAAGTAATGTAGCTCTTCAGCTGAGCACGGAGATTTGTTTTGTTTTTTTCCCGATAATACGGTTTCATGGTTGACCAAGTCTCTGAAAATGGTTAGGGTTAGGGTTAGGGTTAGGATTAGGGAATAAAAAAAATACTCACCATGCTCCATCAGGGCTTGGGGGAGGCCTTACATTAATTTTTTTTAAATGTATTGTCTGTCTCTCTCTCTCTCTCTCTCTCTCTATATATATATATATATATATATATATAGAGAGAGAGAGAGAGAGAGAGAGACGACCCTTTATACGCCCGCATATATAAAATTGAATGGCAGGCTGATAAATAAAGTGCGTCAGTGCTTAGAGCGCTGGTTTATTGATGAAATGAGCGTGGGTTCAGTCCTAACTTATTAAAGAATAGGCGTCTCACTAAAGTAGGGCCCATATGGTCGCTTCTACGGGGTCGACAATATATATATATATATTTAAATCTTTACATGGCCAAAAAATTATGGTTGTTTCTTTCCGATTTTGGAAATTTACTCCCTCTCTTTTTGTTTTGGCCTTTTTCCGAACGTTTTCGTTACTCTTCTTAGCTGTCCATGGTATTCTCAACATTCTTCTTTAAAACCACATTTCTACAGCCTCCAGTCATTTTCTTGTCTGTTGTCCCTTTGTCCATGACTCACTTCCATATGTTAAGACTGGCATAAATAATCCTTACAAATACGTTAATGGTGATTGTTGTTATACATCGTTAGTATCGAATTGTTAGTCTACTCCTTGAGAAGAACATAGAAAGCCTTCAAGAATATACCCGTATTTGGACACATTATAACAAATGATAGAAAATGTAAGATAAAAATAAACAAAAGAATAGCAATGGCAACCAAAAAAAGAGACAATTTTAACATGTAAAATGTAACCACAACAAAACACATAACATTGACACTAAAACAATATATTGTAAAAAAAAGATATTTACTCAACATTCCTGAATGGTGCAGAAACATGGACACTAAACAATAAATCAGAGCAGAAAATTTAAGCCTTTGAAATGTAGATCTATAGAAAAAAAAATAGGGAGAATTTGGTTGAAGGAAAAGAAAACAAACAAGGAAGTTTTAAATCCGGCGAAAATGAAAAAAAAAGAAGCGTTTGACAGAATTTGGTTAAAAGACGATTGAAATGTTTGGGGCACGTAATGAGACGCAGCACCCACCAACATATGAATCTCAAAGCTTGAGAACAAAGGAAAATGGATGTCGTGACATCACACAACTTGCACAGGAAAGTGTCAACAACTCAGAATATTCTGGTCAAACAAAGTCACAAAGAAAGAATTACATAAAAGTTGCAACCGAGAAAAATGCAACTCAGAGATTGTTGGTGAACGATGGGGCTGGATAGTCATACCCACAGAGTCATCATCATCATCACTGAGTGCCGTCTCCGCATCGAAGGTTGGCTACCATGTAGCGCCATTCCACTCTGTCTCTTGCTTTGATGGTGCAGATTGTCATAGATTGACTTGTCCATCTTTTGATGTTACTCGTCCATGTTAGTCTTGGTCTGCCTCTGCCTCTTTTACCTTGTATTTTCCCTTCCAATATTACTTTTATTAGGCTAATGTGTCTTTTAACTTGTCCAAAAATTTCAACTGTCTTGTTCTAATTGTGTTTAGTAGTTCTCTTTTTATTTTTAGTTGTTTTAAAACTTCATCGTTTGTTATCTTTTCTTTCCATCCAATTCTACCTATTCTTCTATAGATCTATATTTCAAAGGCTTCAATTTTATGTTCTGATTTCTTGTCTAATGTCCATGTTTCTGCACCATACAGGAATATTGAGAAGATGTAACATTTTACTATTCTTAGTTTTAGCCCTGGTGTTATTTGTTTTGATGTTAGTATATTTTTCATGACATTAAAATTACTTTTTGCCATACCTATTCTTTTGTTTATTTCAGATGTATATTTTCCACCATTGGTTATAGTATGTCCCAGGTAGTTGTAGCTCTGAACTGTCTCCAGATGTATTCCTTCAACTGTGATATTTAATTGTAGGTCTTGAGAATTCTCTTTGTTTACGATCATAGTTTTAGTATTTTTGATACCTTCAGAAGCGGCCCAGAAACAATTACACGATATGTCATGTAGTGGACCCCACAGAGAAGGAGAGGTGACCAAGGATTAATCTGCTAGAGGACGATTGAAACAAGAATGATAAACGTTGACTAGGAGATTTGGTTGTCGGTGCCCGAGACAACGTCAACATATGCACACTAATCTGTCTTTTAACAAAATGTGTTATTACTTCTTTTTTTATTTCGTTTTTCTTTTCTTTAAAATTTTGGCCGCTACGAAACTTATGGCAGTGGCAATCGTTACTCATTCCATGTCACAGTCCGTCTTTCAGTCCTTCTATCAAACCATCATTTAGTCTGTTTCTCTGTCCGTCTTTCAGTCCATCCCCATTCCGTCCCTTAGCCCGTCTCTCAGGCGTTCCCCAGTTCTTTTCTCATTCCGTCTCACTACCCGTCTGACTTTCCGTCTCACAGCCCGTCTCTCATTCAGTCTCACAGCTCGTCTCTCACTCCATCTCACTGCCCGTCTCTCATTCCGTCTCACAGTCCTTCTCTCATTCAGTCTCACAGCCCGTCTGTCATTCCGTCTCACAACCCGTCTCTCATTCCGTCTCACAGCCATCTCTCATTCCGTCTCACTACCCGTCTCTCATTACGTCTCACTGTCCGTCTCTCATTCCGTCTCACTGCCCGTCTCTCATTCCGTCTCACAGCCCGTCTCTCATTCCGTCTCACTGCCCGTCTCTCATTCCGTCTCACTGCCCGTCTCTCATTCCGTCTCACTGCCCGTCTCTCATTCCGTCTCACTGCCCGTCTCTCATTCCGTCTCACTGCCCGTCTCTCATTCCGTCTCACTGCCCGTCTCTCATTCCGTCTCACTGCCCGTCTCTCATTCCGTCTCACTGCCCGTCTCTCATTCCGTCTCACTGCCCGTCTCTCATTCCGTCTCACTGCCCATCTCTCATTCCGTCTCACTGCCCGTCTCTCATTCCGTCTCACTGCCCGTCTCTCATTCCGTCTCACTGCCCGTCTCTCATTCCGTCTCACTGCCCGTCTCTCATTCCGTCTCACTGCCCGTCTCTCATTCCGTCTCACTGCCCGTCTCTCATTCCGTCTCACAACCCGTCTCTCATTCCGTCTCACTGCCCATCTCTCATTCCGTCTCACTGCCCATCTCTCATTCCGTCTCACTACCCGTCTCTCATTCCGTCTCACTGCCTGTCTCTCATTCCGTCTCACTGCCCGTCTCTCATTCCGTCTCACAGCCCGTCTCTCATTCCGTCTCACAACCCGTCTCTCATTCCGTCTCACAGCCCGTCTCTCATTCCGTCTCACTACCCGTCTCACATTCCGTCTCACTGCCCATCTCTCATTCCGTCTCACTGCCCGTCTCTCATTCCGTCTCACTGCCCGTCTCTCATTCCGTCTCACAGCCCGTCTCTCATTCCGTCTCACTGCCCGTCTCTCATTCCGTCTCACTGCCCGTCTCTCATTCCGTCTCACAACCCGTCTCACAGCCCGTCTCTCATTCCGTCTCACAGTCCCTTTCTCATTCCGTCTCACTGCCGGTCTCTCATTCCGTCTCACTGCCCATCTCTCATTCCGTCTCCCAGTCCCTTTCTCATTCCGTCTCACAGACCATCTCTAATTTCGTCTCCCAGTCCCTTTCTCATTCCGTCTCACTGCCCATCTCTCATTCCGTCCCCAGTCCCTTTCTCATTCCGTCTCACAGCCCATCTCTCATTCCGTCTCACAGCCAATCTCTCATTCCGTCTCACAGCCCATCTCTCATTCCGTCTCACAGCCCATCTCTCATTCCGTCTCAAAGCCCGTCTCTCATTCCGTCCCCCAGTCCCTTTCTCATTCCGTCTCACTGCCCGTCTCTCATTCTGTCTCACTGCCCATCTCTCATTCCGTCTCACTGCCCGTCTCTCATTCCGTCTCACTGCCCGTCTCTCATTCCGTCTCACTGCCCATCTCTCATTCCGTCTCACTGCCGGTCTCTCATTCCGTCTCACTGCCCGTCTCTCATTCCGTCTCACTGCCCGTCTCTCATTCCGTCTCTCAGTCCCTTTCTCATTCCGTCTCACTGCCCGTCTCTCATTCCGTCTCACTGCCCGTCTCTCATTCCGTCTCAGTGCCCGTCTCTCATTCCGTCCCCCAATCCTTTTCTCATTCCATCTCACTGCCCGTCTCTCATTCCGTTTCACAGCCCGACTCACATTCCGTCTCACTGCCCGTCTCTCATTCCGTTTCACAGCCCGTCTCTCATTCCGTCTCACTGCCCGTCTCTCATTCCGTCTCACTGCTCGTCTCTCATTCCGTCTCACAGCCCGTCTCTCATTCAGTCTCACTGCCCGTCTCTCATTCAGTCTCACTGCCCGTCTCTCATTCCGTCTCACTGCCCGTCTCTCATTCCGTCTCACTGCCCGTCTCTCATTCCGTCTCACTGCCCGTCTCTCATTCCGTCCCCCAATCCTTTTCTCATTCCATCTCACTGCCCGTCTCTCATTCCGTTTCACAGCCCGTCTCTCATTCCGTCTCACTGCCCGTCTCTCATTCCGTTTCACAGCCCGTTTCTCATTCCGTCTCACTGCCCGTCTCTCATTCCGTGTCACTGCCCGTCTCTCATTCAGTCTCACTGCTCGTTTCTCATTCCGTCTCACTGCCCGTCTCTCATTCAGTCTCACTGCTCGTCTCTCATTCCGTCTCACTGCCCGTCTCTCATTCAGTCTCACTGCTCTTCTCTCATTCCGTCTCACTGCCCGTCTCTCATTCAGTCCCACTGCCCGTCTCTCATTCCGTCTCACTGCCCGTCTCTCATTCAGTCCCACTGTCCGTCTCTCATTCCGTCTCCCAGTCCCTTTCTCATTCCGTCTCACTGCCGGTCTCTCATTCCGTCTCACTACCCGTCTCTCATTCTGTCTCCCAGTCCCTTTCTCATTCCGTCTCACTGCCGGTCTTTCATTCCGTCTCACTACCCGTCTCTCATTCCGTCTCACTACCCGTCTCTCATTCCGTCTCACTACCCGTCTCTCATTCCGTCTCCCAGTCCCTTTCTCATTCCGTCTCACTGCCCGTCTCTCATTCCGTCTCCCAGTCCCTTTCTCATTCCGTCTCACTACCCGTCTCTCATTCCGTCTCCCAGTCCCTTTCTCATTCCGTCTCACTGCCGGTCTCTCATTCCGTCTCACTGCCGGTCTCTCATTCCGTCTCCAGTCCCTTTCTCATTCCGTCTCACTACCCGTCTCTCATTCCGTCTCCCAGTCCATTTCTCATTCCGTCTCACTGCCGGTCTCTCATTCCGTCTCCCAGTCCCTTTTTCATTCCGTCTCACTGCCGGTCTCTCATTCCGTCACACTACCCGTCTCTCATTCCGTCTCACTGCCCGTCTCTCATTCCGTCTCCCAGTCCCTTTCTCATTCCGTCTCACTGCCCGTCTCTCATTCCGTCTCACTACCCGTCTCTCATTCCGTCTCCCAGTCCCTTTCTCATTCCGTCTCACTGCCCGTCTCTCATTCCGTCTCACTGCCCGTCTCTCATTCAGTCTCACTGCCCGTCTCTCATTCCGTCTCACTACCCGTCTCTCATTCCGTCTCCCAGTCCCTTTCTCATTCCGTCTCACTGCCCGTCTCTCATTCCGTCTCACTGCCTGTCTCTCATTCCGTCTCACTACCCGTCTCTCATTCCGTCTCACTGCCCGTCTCTCAATCCGTCCCTACGTCTGTCTCTCAGTCCGTCTCTATGTCTGTCTCTCAGACCGTCCTGATGTCTGTCTCTCAGTCCATCCCTGTGTCTATTTCTGAGTCCATCCATATGTCTGTCTTTCATTCCGTCACTATGTCTGTCTCTCAGTATGATCATATGTCTGTCTCTCAGTCCGTCACTATGTCTCTCTCTCAGTCCATTTCTATGTATGTCTCTCAGTCCGTCATTATGTCTCTCTCTCTCGGTCCATTCCTATGTCTGTCACTCAGTCCGTCACTATGTCTGTCTCTCAGTCCATTCCTATGTATGTCTCTCAGTCCGTCTCTATGTCTCTCTCAGTCCATTCCTATGCATGTCTCTCAGTCCGTCACTATGTCTGTCTCTCAGTCCGTCACTATGTCTCTCTCTCAGTCCATTCCTATGTCTCTCTCTCAGTCCGTCACTATGTCTCTCTCTCAGTCCAATCCTATGTCTCTCTCTCAGTTCGTCACTATGTCTCTCTCAGTCCATTCCTATGTCTCTCTCTCAGTCCGTCACTATGTCTGTCTCTCAGTCCGTCACTATGTCTCTCTCTCAGTCCAATCCTATGTCTCTCTCTCAGTTCGTCACTATGTCTCTCTCTCTCTCAGTCCGTCACTATGTCTGTCTCTCAGTCCGTCACTATGTTTCTCCCTCAGTCCATTCCTATGTTTCTCCCTCAGTCCATTCCTATGTCTCTCTCTCAGTCCATTCCTATGTCTCTCTCTCAGACCATTCATATGTCTCTCTCTCAGTCCGTCACTATGTCTCTCTCAGTCCATTCCTATGTCTCTCTCTCAGTCCGTCACTATGTCTCTCTCTCAGTCCGTCACTATGTCTCTCTCTCAGTCCGTCACTATGTCTCTCTCTCAGTCCGTCACTATGTCTCTCTCTCAGTCCGTCACTATGTCTCTCTCTCAGACCGTCACTATGTCTCTCTCTCAGTCCGTCACTATGTCTCTCTCTCAGTCCATTCCTATGTCTCTCTCTCAGTCCATTCCTATGTCTCTCTCTCAGTCCATTCCTATGTCTCTCTCTCAGTCCGTCACTATGTCTCTCTCTCAGTCCGTCACTATGTCTCTCTCTCAGTCCGTCACTATGTCTCTCTCTCAGTCCATTCCTATGTCTCTCTCTCAGTCCGTCACTATGTCTCTCTCTCAGTCCATTCCTATGTCTCTCTCTCAGTCCATTCCTATGTCTCTCTCTCAGTCCATTCCTATGTCTCTCTCTCAGTCCGTCACTATGTCTCTCTCTCAGTACGTCACTATGTCTCTCTCTCAGTCCGTCACTATGTTTCTCCCTCAGTCCATTCCTATGTTTCTCCCTCAGTCCATTCCTATGTCTCTCTCTCAGTCCATTCCTATGTCTCTCTCAGTCCGTCACTATGTCTCTCTCTCAGTCCGTCACTATGTCTCTCTCAGTCCATTCCTATGTCTCTCTCTCAGTCCATTCCTATGTCTCTCTCAGTCCGTCACTATGTCTCTCTCTCAGTCCGTCACTATGTCTCTCTCTCAGTACGTCACTATGTCTCTCTCTCAGTCCGTCACTATGTCTCTCTCTCAGTCCGTCACTATGTCTCTCTCTCAGTCCATTCCTATGTCTCTCTCTCAGTCCGTCACTATGTCTCTCTCTCAGTCCGTCACTATGTCTCTCTCTCAGTCCGTCACTATGTCTCTCTCTCAGTCCGTCACTATGTCTCTCTCTCAGTCCGTCACTATGTCTCTCTCTCAGTCCGTCACTATGTCTCTCTCTCAGTCCGTCACTATGTCTCTCTCTCAGTCCGTCACTATGTCTCTCTCTCAGTCCGTCACTATGTCTCTCTCTCAGTCCGTCACTATGTCTCTCTCAGTCCGTCACTATGTCTCTCTCTCAGTCCGTCACTATGTCTCTCTCTCAGTCCGTCACTATGTCTCTCTCTCAGTCCGTCACTATGTCTCTCTCTCAGTCCGTCACTATGTCTCTCTCTCTCTCTCAGTCCGTCACTATGTCTCTCTCTCAGTCCATTCCTATGTCTCTCTCTCAGTCCGTCACTATGTCTCTCTCTCTCAGTCCATTCCTATGTCTCTCTCTCAGTCCGTCACTATTTCTCTCTCTCTCAGTCCGTCACTATGTCTCTCTCTCAGTCCGTCGCTATGTTTCTCCCTCAGTCCATTCCTATGTTTCTCCCTCAGTCCATTCCTATGTCTCTCTCTCAGTCCATTCCTATGTCTCTCTCTCAGTCCATTCCTATGTCTCTCTCTCAGTCCGTCACTATGTCTCTCTCTCAGACCATTCCTATGTCTCTCTCTCAGTCCATTCCTATGTCTCTCTCTCAGTCCATTCCTATGTCTCACTCTCAGTCCGTCACTATGTCTCTCTCTCAGTCCATTCCTATGTCTCTCTCTCAGTCCATTCCTATGTCTCTCTCTCAGTCCGTCACTATGTATGTCTCTCAGTCCGTCACTATGTATGTCTCTCAGTCCGTCACTATGTATGTCTCTCAGTCCGTCACTATGTATGTCTCTCAGTCCGTCACTATGTATGTCTCTCAGTCCGTCACTATGTATGTCTCTCAGTCCGTCCCTATGTCTGTCTCTAAGTCTATCCCTGATTCTAATTCTCAGTTCGTCCCTATGTCTGTCTCTCGACCCATCCCTATGTCGGTCTCCCCGTCCGATCCTATGTATGTCTTTCGGCCCGACTCTATGTCTGTCTTTCGGCCCGTCCCTATGTCTGTCTCGCAGTCCGTCCCTATATCTGTCTCTCGGCCCGTCCCTATGTCTGTCTCTCAGTCCGTCCCTGTGTCTGTCTCTCAGTCCGACCCTATGTCTGTCTCTCAGTCCGACCCTATGTCATTCTCTCAGTCCGTCCGTCCTTATGTCTGTCTCTCAGTCCGTCCGTCCCTCTCTATGTCTTCTCTCAGCTCGATCCTATGTCTGTCTCTCGGCCCGTCCCTATGTCTGTCTCTAGGCCCGTCCCTATGTCTGTCTCTCAGTCCGACCCTATGTCTGTCTCTCGGCCCGACTCTATGTCTGTCTCTCGGCCCGTCCCTATGTCTGTCTCTAGGCCCGTCCCTATGTCTGTCTCTCGGCCCGTCCCTATGTCTGTCTCTCAGTCCGTCCCTGTGTCTGTCTCTCAGCTCGACCCTATGTCTGTCTCTCAGTCCGACCCTATGTCATTCTCTCAGTCCGTCCGTCCTTATGTCTGTCTCTCAGTCCGTCCGTCCCTCTCTATGTCTTCTCTCCGCTCGATCCTATATCTGTCTCTCGGCCCGTCCCTATGTCTGTCTCGCAGTCCGTCCCTATATCTGTCTCTCGGCCGTCCCTATGTCTGTCTCTCAGTCCGTCCTGTGTCTGTCTCTCAGCTCGACCCTATGTCTGTCTCTCAGTCCGACCCTATGTCATTCTCTCAGTCCGTCCGTCCTTATGTCTGTCTCTCAGTCCGTCCGTCCCTCTCTATGTCTTCACTCCGCTCGATCCTATATCTGTCTCTCGGCCCGTCCCTATGTCTGTCTCTAGTCTCTCCCTATGTCTGTCTCTCAGTCCGACCCTATGTCTGTCTCTCAGTCCGACCATATGTCTGTCTCTCAGTCCGTCCCTATGTCTGTCTCTCGGTCGTCCCTATGTCTGTCTCTTGGTCCGTCCGTTCCTCTCTCTGTCTCTCAGTTCGTCCTACATCTGTCTCTCGGCCCGTCCCTATGTCTGACTCTAGGTCTCTCCCTATGTCTGTCTCTCAGTCCGTCACTATGTCTCTCTCTCAGACCGTCACTATGTCTCTCTCTCAGTCCGTCACTATGTCTCTCTCTCAGTCCATTCCTATGTCTCTCTCTCAGTCCATTCCTATGTCTCTCTCTCAGTCCATTCCTATGTCTCTCTCTCAGTCCGTCACTATGTCTCTCTCTCAGTCCGTCACTATGTCTCTCTCTCAGTCCGTCACTATGTCTCTCTCTCAGTCCGTCACTATGTCTCTCTCTCAGTCCGTCACTATGTCTCTCTCTCAGTCCGTCACTATGTCTCTCTCTCAGACCATTCCTATGTCTCTCTCTCAGTTCGTCACTATGTCTCTCTCTCTCAGTCCATTCCTATGTCTCTCTCTCAGTCCGTCACAATGTCTCTCTCTCAGTCCATTCCTATGTCTCTCTCTCAGTCCATTCCTATGTCTCTCTCTCAGTCCATTCCTATGTCTCTCTCTCAGTCCGTCACTATGTCTCTCTCTCAGTACGTCACTATGTCTCTCTCTCAGTCCGTCACTATGTTTCTCCCTCAGTCCATTCCTATGTTTCTCCCTCAGTCCATTCCTATGTCTCTCTCTCAGTCCATTCCTATGTCTCTCTCAGTCCGTCACTATGTCTCTCTCTCAGTCCGTCACTATGTCTCTCTCAGTCCATTCCTATGTCTCTCTCTCAGTCCATTCCTATGTCTCTCTCAGTCCGTCACTATGTCTCTCTCTCAGTCCGTCACTATGTCTCTCTCTCAGTACGTCACTATGTCTCTCTCTCAGTCCGTCACTATGTCTCTCTCTCAGTCCGTCACTATGTCTCTCTCTCAGTCCATTCCTATGTCTCTCTCTCAGTCCGTCACTATGTCTCTCTCTCAGTCCGTCACTATGTCTCTCTCTCAGTCCGTCACTATGTCTCTCTCTCAGTCCGTCACTATGTCTCTCTCTCAGTCCGTCACTATGTCTCTCTCTCAGTCCGTCACTATGTCTCTCTCTCAGTCCGTCACTATGTCTCTCTCTCAGTCCGTCACTATGTCTCTCTCTCAGTCCGTCACTATGTCTCTCTCAGTCCGTCACTATGTCTCTCTCTCAGTCCGTCACTATGTTTCTCCCTCAGTCCATTCCTATGTTTCTCCCTCAGTCCATTCCTATGTCTCTCTCTCAGTCCATTCCTATGTCTCTCTCTCAGTCCATTCCTATGTCTCTCTCTCAGTCCGTCACTATGTCTCTCTCTCAGACCATTCCTATGTCTCTCTCTCAGTCCATTCCTATGTCTCTCTCTCAGTCCATTCCTATGTCTCTCTCTCAGTCCGTCACTATGTCTCTCTCTCAGTCCATTCCTATGTCTCTCTCTCAGTCCATTCCTATGTCTCTCTCTCAGTCCGTCACGATGTATGTCTCTCAGTCCGTCACTATGTATGTCTCTCAGTCCGTCACTATGTATGTCTCTCAGTCCGTCCCTATGTCTGTCTCTAAGTCTATCCCTGATTCTAATTCTCAGTTCGTCCCTATGTCTGTCTCTCGACCCATCCCTATGTCGGTCTCCCCGTCCGATCCTATGTATGTCTTTCGGCCCGACTCTATGTCTGTCTTTCGGCCCGTCCTATGTCTGTCTCGCAGTCCGTCCCTATATCTGTCTCTCGGCCCGTCCCTATGTCTGTCTCTCAGTCCGTCCCTGAGTCTGTCTCTCAGTCCGACCCTATGTCTGTCTCTCAGTCCGACCCTATGTCATTCTCTCAGTCCGTCCGTCCTTATGTCTGTCTCTCAGTCCGTCCGTCCCTCTCTATGTCTTCTCTCAGCTCGATCCTATGTCTGTCTCTCGGCCCGTCCCTATGTCTGTCTCTAGGCCCGTCCCTATGTCTGTCTCTCAGTCCGACCCTATGTCTGTCTCTCGGCCCGACTCTATGTCTGTCTCTCGGCCCGTCCCTATGTCTGTCTCTAGGCCCGTCCCTATGTCTGTCTCTCGGCCCGTCCCTATGTCTGTCTCTCAGTCCGTCCCTGTGTCTGTCTCTCAGCTCGACCCTATGTCTGTCTCTCAGTCCGACCCTATGTCATTCTCTCAGTCCGTCCGTCCTTATGTCTGTCTCTCAGTCCGTCCGTCCCTCTCTATGTCTTCTCTCCGCTCGATCCTATATCTGTCTCTCGGCCCGTCCCTATGTCTGTCTCTAGGTCTCTCCCTATGTCAGTCTCTCAGTCCGACCCTATGTCTGTCTCTCAGTCCGTCCCGTGTCTGTCTCTCAGTCCGACCCTATGTCTGTCTCTCAGTCCGACCCTATGTCATTCTCTCAGTCCGTCCGTCCTTATGTCTGTCTCTCAGTCCGTCCGTCCCTCTCTATGTCTTCTCTCAGCTCGATCCTATGTCTGTCTCTCGGCCCGTCCCTATGTCTGTCTCTAGGCCCGTCCCTATGTCTGTCTCTCAGTCCGACCCTATGTCTGTCTCTCGGCCCGACTCTATGTCTGTCTCTCGGCCCGTCCCTATGTCTGTCTCTAGGCCCGTCCCTATGTCTGTCTCTCGGCCCGTCCCTATGTCTGTCTCTCAGTCCGTCCCTGTGTCTGTCTCTCAGCTCGACCCTATGTCTGTCTCTCAGTCCGACCCTATGTCATTCTCTCAGTCCGTCCGTCCTTATGTCTGTCTCTCAGTCCGTCCGTCCCTCTCTATGTCTTCTCTCCGCTCGATCCTATATCTGTCTCTCGGCCCGTCCCTATGTCTGTCTCGCAGTCCGTCCCTATATCTGTCTCTCGGCCCGTCCTATGTCTGTCTCTCAGTCCGTCCCTGTGTCTGTCTCTCAGCTCGACCCTATGTCTGTCTCTCAGTCCGACCCTATGTCATTCTCTCAGTCCGTCCGTCCTTATGTCTGTCTCTCAGTCCGTCCGTCCCTCTCTATGTCTTCACTCCGCTCGATCCTATATCTGTCTCTCGGCCCGTCCCTATGTCTGTCTCTAGGTCTCTCCCTATGTCTGTCTCTCAGTCCGACCCTATGTCTGTCTCTCAGTCCGACCATATGTCTGTCTCTCAGTCCGTCCCTATGTCTGTCTCTCGGTCGTCCCTATGTCTGTCTCTTGGTCCGTCCGTTCCTCTCTCTGTCTCTCAGTTCGTCCCTACATCTGTCTCTCGGCCCGTCCCTATGTCTGACTCTAGGTCTCTCCCTATGTCTGTCTCTCAGTCCGTCACTATGTCTCTCTCTCAGACCGTCACTATGTCTCTCTCTCAGTCCGTCACTATGTCTCTCTCTCAGTCCATTCCTATGTCTCTCTCTCAGTCCATTCCTATGTCTCTCTCTCAGTCCATTCCTATGTCTCTCTCTCAGTCCGTCACTATGTCTCTCTCTCAGTCCGTCACTATGTCTCTCTCTCAGTCCGTCACTATGTCTCTCTCTCAGTCCGTCACTATGTCTCTCACTCAGTCCGTCACTATGTCTCTCTCTCAGTCCGTCACTATGTCTCTCTCTCAGACCATTCCTATGTCTCTCTCTCAGTTCGTCACTATGTCTCTCTCTCTCAGTCCATTCCTATGTCTCTCTCTCAGTCCGTCACAATGTCTCTCTCTCAGTCCATTCCTATGTCTCTCTCTCAGTCCATTCCTATGTCTCTCTCTCAGTCCATTCCTATGTCTCTCTCTCAGTCCGTCACTATGTCTCTCTCTCAGTACGTCACTATGTCTCTCTCTCAGTCCGTCACTATGTTTCTCCCTCAGTCCATTCCTATGTTTCTCCCTCAGTCCATTCCTATGTCTCTCTCTCAGTCCATTCCTATGTCTCTCTCAGTCCGTCACTATGTCTCTCTCTCAGTCCGTCACTATGTCTCTCTCAGTCCATTCCTATGTCTCTCTCTCAGTCCATTCCTATGTCTCTCTCAGTCCGTCACTATGTCTCTCTCTCAGTCCGTCACTATGTCTCTCTCTCAGTACGTCACTATGTCTCTCTCTCAGTCCGTCACTATGTCTCTCTCTCAGTCCGTCACTATGTCTCTCTCTCAGTCCATTCCTATGTCTCTCTCTCAGTCCGTCACTATGTCTCTCTCTCAGTCCGTCACTATGTCTCTCTCTCAGTCCGTCACTATGTCTCTCTCTCAGTCCGTCACTATGTCTCTCTCTCAGTCCGTCACTATGTCTCTCTCTCAGTCCGTCACTATGTCTCTCTCTCAGTCCGTCACTATGTCTCTCTCTCAGTCCGTCACTATGTCTCTCTCTCAGTCCGTCACTATGTCTCTCTCAGTCCGTCACTATGTCTCTCTCTCAGTCCGTCACTATGTTTCTCCCTCAGTCCATTCCTATGTTTCTCCCTCAGTCCATTCCTATGTCTCTCTCTCAGTCCATTCCTATGTCTCTCTCTCAGTCCATTCCTATGTCTCTCTCTCAGTCCGTCACTATGTCTCTCTCTCAGACCATTCCTATGTCTCTCTCTCAGTCCATTCCTATGTCTCTCTCTCAGTCCATTCCTATGTCTCTCTCTCAGTCCGTCACTATGTCTCTCTCTCAGTCCATTCCTATGTCTCTCTCTCAGTCCATTCCTATGTCTCTCTCTCAGTCCGTCACTATGTATGTCTCTCAGTCCGTCACTATGTATGTCTCTCAGTCCGTCACTATGTATGTCTCTCAGTCCGTCACTATGTATGTCTCTCAGTCCGTCCCTATGTCTGTCTCTAAGTCTATCCCTGATTCTAATTCTCAGTTCGTCCCTATGTCTGTCTCTCGACCCATCCCTATGTCGGTCTCCCCGTCCGATCCTATGTATGTCTTTCGGCCCGACTCTATGTCTGTCTTTCGGCCCGTCCCTATGTCTGTCTCGCAGTCCGTCCCTATATCTGTCTCTCGGCCCGTCCCTATGTCTGTCTCTCAGTCCGTCCCTGAGTCTGTCTCTCAGTCCGACCCTATGTCTGTCTCTCAGTCCGACCCTATGTCATTCTCTCAGTCCGTCCGTCCTTATGTCTGTCTCTCAGTCCGTCCGTCCCTCTCTATGTCTTCTCTCAGCTCGATCCTATGTCTGTCTCTCGGCCCGTCCCTATGTCTGTCTCTAGGCCCGTCCCTATGTCTGTCTCTCAGTCCGACCCTATGTCTGTCTCTCGGCCCGACTCTATGTCTGTCTCTCGGCCCGTCCCTATGTCTGTCTCTAGGCCCGTCCCTATGTCTGTCTCTCGGCCCGTCCCTATGTCTGTCTCTCAGTCCGTCCCTGTGTCTGTCTCTCAGCTCGACCCTATGTCTGTCTCTCAGTCCGACCCTATGTCATTCTCTCAGTCCGTCCGTCCTTATGTCTGTCTCTCAGTCCGTCCGTCCCTCTCTATGTCTTCTCTCCGCTCGATCCTATATCTGTCTCTCGGCCCGTCCCTATGTCTGTCTCTAGGTCTCTCCCTATGTCAGTCTCTCAGTCCGACCCTATGTCTGTCTCTCAGTCCGACCATATGTCTGTCTCTCAGTCCGTCCCTATGTCTGTCTCTCGGTCGTCCCTATGTCTGTCTCTTGGTCCGTCCGTTCCTCTCTCTGTCTCTCAGTTCGTCCCTACATCTGTCTCTCGGTCCGTCCCTATGTCTGTCTCTAGGCCCGTTCCTATGTCTGTCTCTCAGTCTGACCCTATGTCTGTCTCTCAGTCTGACCCTATGTCTGTCTCTGTCCCTATGTCTGTCTCTCAGTCCGACCCTATGTCTGTCTCTCAGTCTGACCCTATGTCTGTCTCTCTGTCCGACCCTATGTCTGTCTCTCTGTCCGACCCTATGTCTGTCTCTCAGTCTGACCCTATGTCTGTCTCTCTGTCCGACCCTATGTCTGTCTCTCTGTCCGACCCTATGTCTATCTCTCAGTCCGTCCCTATGTCTGTTTCTCGGTCCGTCCCTATGTCTGTCTCTCTGTCCGACCTTATGTCTATCTCTCAGTCCGTCCCTATGTCTGTCTCTCAGTCCGTCCCTATGTCTGTCTCTCAATCCGTCACTTTGTCTTGTCTCTCGGTCCGTCCTTATGTATGTCTCTCAGTAGGTCCCCATATATGTCTCTCGGTCCGTTCCCATGTCTGTCTCTCATGCCGTTCCTCAGTCTATTTGTCCCTCAGTCCGTCTCTCACTCAACACGTCCAAGTCAGTAAATTATCACATTAATTAAATCAAAATAATTTGAATGTGATTATGTGTGTATTTATGTGTGTGCACCATCATGAATAGATTTTAAAAAAACAAAACAATATGAACATCGTCAAGAACTAAAAAATAAATTAGAAGCGGCTGGTGAATTTAATTAAGTCAAGAAACTAGCCATGTTTACTTTCTGTTCTCTACAAAAGTGTTCACTGGAACTGCATTTCACCCCAGTCTTTTTTCAATCAATCGCAAGAATCGTACTATAACCAAACCTTTGTCGCTATTGTGCATTTACTTTAGTATATCGTAGTTAACAATCAAACAATATGAATGTCAACTGACGACAATCTAGATTTGAGCTACCTGTGAAATATACATTTCAGGATCGGAAAGTCCTAAAAGTTTACTGGAACGCCTTCCTGGCCGTTCCAGCTAAAAAAAAAACATTCATGGTTTTAGTTTTATCAAATAACAAATTGAAAATATACGATAAATATCTAATGAACATCAATATGTTACTTCTTACGTTAAAAAAAAAAAAGTATAAAAAATGAGAAACTTAGTGGGCGTATAAGAAGACTTATCAACCAACACAAAACTGGAGTCGTCAGTGGCTGGACGCTGCAGGACTTCCTGAAGAGGGGTCTGAGCACCTAAGGACATGTTCGGTGTGTAATGGTGATGACCTACAAGTAAGTCAATAATAACTGCAAAGAAACCAATATGAAAATGAACACAAATAAAACATCAATAATGAAAGTGAATAAGAAGAGGAAACTTAAACGTTAAAATAAACGATACTTAAATTAAACAAGTTAAAGAATTCAAATGTTTTGTCAGTATATTTACGGAAGACCGAAGGATAGGTAGAAAGGGACAGAGAGAGGGCAAAGTACAGAAAGCGATTATCAACTACCAAGTAGCTTCCATTTGTTGTACTGGGAAACATAAGGAAGTCCAAATAAATTAGGCTATATACTAAAATAACAATTTTCAACTCCAATGTCGAGTCAGTCTTATTATATGTATGTGAAACATGGAGAACAACTAAATTGACAATCATGAAGATACAGACTTTCAGTAATGGATGCTTACGCAGAATAAAATGATGGAAATGGCAGGACAAAATCACTAACATAGAGTTATGGAAATGTACCAGTCAAATACCAGTGAATAAAGAGATACAACGAAGACGATGGCACTGGATAGGATTGTGGGGAAGACATGGAATGATCTTAAAAGAATGGCAAGAAACAGAAGGGCTTGAAAAGTGTTTGTTGAAGACCTATGCTCCACAGAGAGCTGAAAGGTAGAAGAAGTGGCTTCGCTTTTACAAACATCTCATTAACAGCTAAGAAACCAATGAAACATTGTCATGTCAATCTTATGCTATCAATGTCAATCATGGCAATTGAACAAAGTTCACACAGAGAGGACCACAACCTATATAATAAGGTGTTTGAGAACAATAAAAAGCAACACAACGCTAGATCGATTCATCGTCATTGAGTGCCGTCTCTGCATCGAAGGTTGGCTAAATGGAGCGCCATTCTGCTCTGTCTCTTGCTTTGAAATTACAGGTTGTCATAGGCTGACTTGTCCATCTTTTGATGTTACTCGTCGTCCATGTTAGTCTTGGTCTGCATCAGACCCTTTTACATTGTATTTCCATTCCAAGATTACTTTTAGTAGGCTGCTGTGTCTTTTATCATGCCCCAAAAATCTCATTTGTCTTGTTTGAATTGTGTTTAGTAGTTCTTTTGTCACGTTTAGTTATTTAAGACTTCATCGTCTAGATGATCTAGATCGATTACCTATTTGTGAAAATCAGACAAGAGATCGGAAGTAAACGAAGCCTAGAATATATATACAAACAACAAATGAACTGGTTTGGTAAGAAACCAGACCAAACAAAATCAAAAGCTTTCTGCCTCAAAACATCAGGACAGAAAGCAAGAGACAGACCAAGGAATAGATGCCTCAAAACATCAGGATAGAAAGCAGGAGGAAGACCAAGGAATAGATGCCTTAAAACATCAGGACAGAAAGCAAGAGAAAGACCAAGGAATAGATGCCTTAAAACATCAGGACAGAAAGCAAGAGGAAGACCAAGGAAGAGATGGATAGATGAAATAAAAGACATATGTAGGAACAATCAAATTTCTATCCTAACAGCGTCCAGGCACGGCCAACAACGACAGTACATCTAAAAGGGAAGCAGCAAAAAAAAAAAAAAAAAAAACAATGCAACATCTCCAGACATTAAACATTCATCGTTTCTCCTGCCTCAAGACAACAGCAACATGATAAAAAAAAAAAGAAGATATGAACAGACGTCTGACCTTGACATAACAATAATAAAGGACAGAGAAAAGCAGAAAGGAGGCGACTTGACGATGGAACGTGACGTCAAGAACTCCCAGCAGACCATAAATGAGACCGGCAACATAACCAGTAAGATGGTGAGGGGCATTCAGATTGACAGTTACAAGGGCAACGCCTTTTACAGAGCAGACTAGATAATGATGGTGTATGTCAATGGGCCACATTACTGGATATGAGGTCGGGGTCTGGAGAAAGGGGGCACACGTTTGAACTTCGTGCACTTAACACATATACTTCACTCCACTATAACAACACAACCCTAAGTTATGCATTTATCTCTGAGGTCTCCATTTACCTCTAAGGTCTCCATTTACCTCTAAGGTCTTCAATTAGCTCTAAGGTATTCATTTACTCTAAGTTATTCATTTACATCTAAGTTATTATAGTATATTTATTGTTTCGTTTCTGATATTATATCGTAACTTGACAGCACAACACATTTATAGTTGATCACAGCAGGTAAATCATGACAGACTCTTTTACTCTCATTATATAATCATAATCAGTTTATTGATTTCTATTATTAATCTTGGCCTATGATCGTTCTGTAGTGGATGCACTTATCTTAAATTGATATTAATTAATCGGGACCTCACTGAGGCAAATCGCCGATGGCTATGATCAGCCCCAAGTGCATATCTTGCATACAACATTATTCAACTTACGTTCATGAGGAATGTGAAACAACTTGAAATACTCTTAAGCACTTTCACAACACTAAAGTTCATATTTTCATTGCTATCACTTATTTAATAACTTCTCAAATGACTTGAAACTACAACTTGAAGATTCTAACTTCCTAACTAAACTTTCTAATCTTAACTGTTTTAACTGTGTTTCTAATTTCCTAACTATCTAATTCTCATTCCTGACTGTCTCTATCTCTGACTGTTCTATCCTTGACTCTTGACTCTTCTAAATGTTCTGTCCTGACTCCTGACTAACTCAAACCTATAGTGTTGAAGTTTAAATATTCCAACCTCACACTCTTCGCCTAAAGTCAGCAGCCAATCAAACTGTCGCAAAGTGACAATTTGCGACCTTTCTGATCACTTGAGTCGGTCACTCCTCGTCATTCTGTGACTCAACATCTGACCTGCGTCTCAACTATCCACGACTTGATAAACAACACTTTGTTTTCGTGACTTTCTATGCCCTATTAAAATAATGGTTACCTCATGACAATGACCTATCCTGGTAGTTGGATGACACTTATTTATCAGACGGGCTAAAGTCATGGGTCGATGCATTCTATTGCCTAATAGTTGAAGTGGAAATTTCCATGGACCTAAACTCATCATCGTGTCGTCCAGTAATTCTGGACATTACCCCTTCCCACTTTCTGTGTATCCACTACCCCTTATGTGAACTTCTACCTTAACTTGGTGGGTGTCCTTGTTATGTACGAGTATAATTCCTCGGTGGATGTCTCTACCCCTACGATCTATCTATTTTCGTTCGCCCGAAGTATTGTCTATATCTGCAATGTCGTTTCCTGTATAAATTTTACAGTTTTTGTAATTCTTGCAGTGGCCTATATATTTTGTCTGTAGTGTTGCATCTATGGGCCAATGGATTTTCCTGTCTACTATATTCAGTGCAGTCTTGAAGTATGTGTTCAGCAGTCTGGAGCGCCTGTCCACATGTACAAGTAGCTGAGGTGCTGATCTTGAATTTTGTATACATGTGACTATGGAGTCGATTGTGTCCTGTTCTGATGCGTATAATGATAACTGTTCATATCTATTCATATTATGAAAGGCATCCTGATTTGGGGCTTGTGGTCCTCTGATTGATTTGATTATCTGTTTCTTATGATGGTATGTGACTGGTGTATCTAGTTGTGTGCCTGTAGAACCTTCCTTTGCCAACTGATCTGCTTTCTCATTTCCTGGTATTCCACAATGAGATGAGATGGGATCCACTGCAGGGCAACTCTGTGGTGCTTGCAGAGTTCAGTCAATAAGTTCTGCAGATGTGGTAATTTTCTGGATTGTAGTGCCTGGAGTACTGATCTTGCATCTGTCAAAAACACTACAGACTGTGGGCTAAGATTACTGTTCAGCAGTTTTTTTCTATTGCCAACTTTATTGCTTGTATTTCTGCATCATAATTGTGACAATATTTCCTTGTGCTATTTTATTCAAATCCCTAGTGTTATTTGGGTACTCTATATATGCACCTGCTCCCCTTCTTTACTGCATTCTGTGCTGATCCATCTGTGTACACACGAATCCATAGGTCTTGTGGGTATTCTTCATCCAGGAAACTGAGAGTTATTGTTTTTCGCTGTAGACTATTCTGTTCCTCTTTGTCAACTATTCCTTTCACTTCTGTCCGTATTTGAACTGATAATCCTGATTCATATGTCCAGGGAGTCTGTTCTGGTATGGGCAGTAGGGGGTTAACAACTCTTGGCATGTCTGGTTTGTCTACTAATACGCTTGGCTTGGTGGATAAAACTGCTTCTCTTAAGTGGTCCCAATGCAAGATTTTGGAATCGGTCCTTCATTGGATGTCTCGGCAAGCAAGCAAATTTTTCTGCCTGTATCAGCACCTTGTGTCCCTCCGTTCTCTCAATGCTGGTATCCTCCACAATTTCTCCATCTCCAATATTGGTGTTGATTCATTGCTCCGGTGATGACCCTAGTGTCTGGTTTTGTACTTTATTCAGCACTTGCAGTGTGGTGTTTGATGTTGAGCACCCTGCAGATGATCCATATTCTAAATGTGGGCGTATACTCTGTTGGTAAACTTTACTGAGTATCAACTTTATTCCCTTATCTTTGATATTCTGGCTGGAATTTTCCATACTTAAATTCATGTCCTAACACTGATTGTCGCTACCATATGTTACTGCTATTGTCTATGACAGAATGGGTAACGACTAAATTACCCGCTCTCATGCTTTCATTAGCTTACTGTTACATAAGTTATTTATTTACCTCTAAGTTATTCATTGACCCCTACGTTATTCATTGACCCCTAATTATTCATTGACCCCTAAGTTATTCATTGACCCCTTAAGTTATTCATTGACCCCTAAGTTATTCATTGACCCCTAAGTTATTCATTGACCTCTAAGTTTTTCTTTTACTCTTTCAGTTGTCGTTAGCTCTTGTTTGTAATCTCGTCTGGCGCGAGACAAGACGTTTAACATCTGCTTCATTGCTAGGTTTCTTTCATTATTTACAGTGGTTACCTCTCCCCCCCCCCCTTGCTCCCCCCTCTCATATCTTCTCTATAAAGCCTCGCGCTGAAAACTAAATTTAAATCAACAATTGAGCGGACAGGCCGAGGAGTGAAATAGAGGGCATTGAAAGTTCGCCTGTGAGAAATGGTATAACCGGGGGACTAGCGCGGGAGCTGTTAAGGCGCGGTTCCGTTGCAATCTTCTGGGTTTGTTCACAACACGAGCTTTGTGGTACAACCGTGTTTCTCGCGACAGGTTTGCCAACTTAGCGACTTTGTCGCTAGTTTATAATTCCATGTTTTTCTTCTTTAATACAAGTTTCGTATTTATAAAGTTGAATCACACAACGTATGAAAACCAATTAATTATTGTGTGTTTGTTTTGTATTAGCGTCAAAGAAGCAGGTTAGGCTCTTATTCTCTGAACAGGCTTCTAGCGTCGAAGATAGACAAAATCTAAGAGTCGTGTTCTTTAGTTGGCTTCTAGCGTTGAAGTTAGACAAAATCTTGTCTTGTTCTAATTTGGCTCTAGCGTGAAGTTAGACAAAATCTAGTCTTGTTCTTAAGTTGGCTTCTAGCGTCGAAGATAGACAAAATCTAGTATTGTTCTTAAGTTGGCTTCTAGCGTCGAAGATAGACAAAATCTAGTCTTGTTCTTAATTTTGCTTCTAGCGTTGAAGTTAGACAAAATTAGTCTTGTTCTTAAGTTGGCTTCTAGCGTTGAAGTTAGACAAAATGTAGTCTTGTTCTTAAGTTGGCTTCTAGCGTTGAAGTTAGACAAAATGTAGTCTTGTTCTTAAGTGGCTTCTAGCGTTGAAGTTAGACAAAATCTAAGTCTTGTTCTTAAGTTGGCTTCTAGCGTTGAAGTTAGACAAAATAGTCTTGTTCTTAAGTTGGCTTCTAGCGTTGAAGATAGACAAAATGTAGTCTTGTTCTTTCTTAAGTTGGCTTCTAGCGTTGAAGATAGACAAAATCTAGTCTTGTTCTTATGATGGCTTCTAGTGTTTCTATCATTCTGTCTATCGATTTTGAGGATGTCCGACATCCCATCGGTCTGTCGATGTTGATGTGGTGCTTGTTGATAGCTTGTGTTTCTTTGTTTTTGTTTTGACACGTTGATCCAACCATTTAATTTTTTTTCTATTCACTGAAAAAGGTGAACGTAGGTAGCGTGGTGGTGACTTGCTGACTTGACCCGAAAGTGTACAGGGGAGTGTCCGAGATTTACTCTCAAAGATGAATTTGAAAAAAAAAAAATAAAAAAGTATTTGACCCATTGAGTTGAGTTATGTAATGACAGTGAGAAGCGACACCACACTTTCAAACAGTGTGATTCACAGCTGCTTCTTTGACTATAAATGTGTCTTCTTAGATATCATCTTCGATATTGCAGCATTTTTGGTGTATAAAATATACAAATATACTGGATGTTCAAAGGCTGGTACATTTCACACATTCATGATATTTATTAACGCGTTTTCAACTTGTCACATACAAGACGTCAACTATTTTAGCTAAAGTCAATATTTGTGTATGAGTGCTATTTTGGAGAACAATGCTCGTAATAAAAGATTGGCAAATTTGAGAGGTTCGGGATGCAATTTCAACACTTAACTTCATTTTTTTAAAAATATATAGTCTTTGTCAATCAAGTTGAATGTGACATGGAAGAAACACGTACATTTGACATTTCTGGAAGACACAAATGAGCAAAAAACTAAAGTGTCAGTAACAAAGAGCCGTGTACTGTGAAATCATGTAGTACTTCACACCATTGATAAGTTATACATTTAGGGGCACTCTTAACCTTTATTATTTAAAACGAAATTCTACTGTATATGGAGCTTTGTGAGCTGGCCGTGCGCTCTAGCGTTTGGTTTCTCGTGCCAAGGCGGTTGCCAGAGGAGTACGGGTTCGATCCTGCTTCAGACCATGTATTGTTCTTAGTTTTTTTCTGTTGTTAATTGTAATTTTGTTTATCCGAGTGCTGTAAACATACCTCTTTCCCTGAAATGATTCGCTATGATGCATGCGCCCGCCAGGTCGTGACTGACTACCAGTGAAGGTCAAATGTGTTTCCTGAATTTAAAAAAGCTCTTGGGGTGCCCACTCAGCCCCATAAAATGGTTACCAGAAATGCTGTCTGGCAAGAAGAATGCAGCGAAGAAAGGGACGACCACCCCACATTTCGCTGAGATGATGTGTGAGTGGGAATCTTTTTTACAGAGCTTTACAGCAGCACATAATCTGATCATTTGAAGTGATCCATGTCAAGCAGGGGGGGGGGGGGAGCCGTCGAGGTCATGACTCCGTCCTCTGCTGCTTTCGCCGGGTAGGGGGTGTGGGCGTTGTGAGTTCAATTAAGTCACCAATACTTTATACCATAACGCCAATTGATATGTGAATACCTTACTTTTATAGCGTTGGATGATCGCTAAATGTCATCTTAATTTGTTACTTCAACATTTGTAACTGATACTGACTCCCATCATCTGAGACATTCACTTTGGCTGGTATTAAACTTATCATGTGTTCTAGAATCTGTCGTTTGTGTTGACTCTCATGACATAACTTTCAGACGAATAATGTGTTACAGAGTTGACTTTTCTGTATGGTGTAGTGTCTGTGTTGACCATTGCCCCTTTGACCAGGAGCGTAATTATCTTGCGCTAAGGCAAGACATTAGGTGAACAAGGTCGCAAACTCAGGGAACAAGTAAATAACTGCAATGTTGCTGTAAAGCTGGTAACAAGGAGCCAGTAGTGGGGTGTGATAAACACTCCAAGGTATGGTGACAGCTTTACAAGGAAGGAACACAACACAATACTGACATTTCGGACTGTGGCCTTTTTCAGAATACAGGGACAACGACAACAAACGGTGAAGCACATAATTATCTACTACAACAAATAATCAACTACATGTTGCATGATCAAGTGAATGGAGAGGTGGACAGTGAGAGCAGTGGAAATGGTTCTAACTAAAGTACACAGAGATGGATGACGTTAAACAAACATAAAGTAACAGCGATATAAATGAGTAGGGAACAGGCAAATAAGTGCAATGCTGCGGTAAAGCTGGTAGCAAGGAGCCAGTAGTGGGGTAAAATGTCACTATACTTTGGAGTGTTTATCACACCCCACTACTGGCTCCTCGCAAACTCAGCTTGGCGCCTCCAGTCGTCTCTGCTGATAAGGGAATGGACCTGACTCACTAAACTGGGATAAAGTTGTAACGGCGGTGAGGAGCACTGGTCCCTTCGTCTCCACGTGCTGTGATCTAGTACGGTGGGATATTATTTCACTCCCCTACGACATGAGTATGTGAAGGACATTATTGTTATCGTTATTTTGTAACCGGGTGTGTTTACATACTTTGTTACATCTGATGTCCACTTCCTCTGCTTCTGTCACTGCAAACTGTTTTATTCAGATATTTTGTTGTTTTCTTTCCCGACGGAGCAGCTTGTCTTTAACTCATGTCAGGTTTATTTTAAAAAGCGTTTATTACTTATTGGGAAATATTGAACTATCCAGGAAAACTCGTTTTGCTTGCTTGTTTGATGTTTGTTTGTTGTTAGGATCATCATCACTGCACACCGGGCGACCCCATTGGTGCACCGACATCCCTCTCTCGAGTCTCGGGAAAATCTGAAGAAAACTCTGGCCCAAGTGCACGAACTCCGTAGCACGGCCTGGGATTCACGGGGGGGTGGGGGGGGGCAGGTTTCTGCAAACGGTTTTGCCGGGTCAGCGGTGGTATTTATGGCCTACTCTTTTCAAATATTAAAACAGGTAAATGAATTTAAATATTTGGGAACTTGTTAACCTCAGAAGAAGATGTACAAAAGAGGTGAGATACAGAATGGTTCAGGCAAAAGCAGCTTTCCAAAAAATGAGGAAGATACTATGCAATCCATTTTTGACAATAGAAACAAGAAAAAGAGTTCTTAAATGTTATGTAGAGCCAGTCTTAACATATGGATGCGAATCATTGACAATAGGACAACAGACAAGAAAATCACTGGAGTCTGTAGAAATGTGGTTTTACAGAAGAATGTTGAGAATACCATGGACAGCTAAGAAGAGTAATGAAGATGTTCTGAGAA